>CM059226.1:19550642-19795642 GCA_030347435.1 Clarias fuscus
ATAGGGCAACAAGTTGCTTAGTTATAATGGGTAAGTTAGTTAACCTTAACTAGAATTTATGTAGACGTACAAAAAGCGGTTTAAATTTAAACGCTGTTCTTCCTGTCAGAATTGTAAATGTGGCGGATGTCTTAATTTCCGGTGCGCGCGTGCAAAAAAAAAAAAATACACACAGTACAAAATACATTACTCTGTTATTATTGTTGTGTATGTGTGTGTATATATATATATATTTGCTGGCCATTTTAATTGAATCACATACTATTCATAAATCATTCAGCAGTGTATTGTATAAAATTATACACTTTTTCAGTTGGTCTTTTAACACTCTGCCACTTTCAGTAATTCTTCCTCTGCTGTGCCCTTTACAGTCCTGTTTTTAGATGACAGCAGTGAAAAGGCAGTTTAATTACCCTAAGTGCAACTGGGAACAAATGTTTAACAAATGTATATCAAACGTACAGGCAGTTTTAGACAGACTGACCAAAAGGCAGATAAATACATACATATAGATGGATAGAACGTATATGCATACATACAGGCATGCAGAGAGCATTAAATATCCATAGACATGCAGATAGACAGATGGGTAGATGGATGGATATATAGACAAACAGATGGATTGATGGATAGATAGAAACTACATGCACACATACACGCATTCGTTCAAAGGCGTAGACGGATACATTCAGAGGGAGCTTAAAATAAAATAGCTTAATGAAATGAATATTTAACTACTATATAACTACTGGATGGGAAGCCACGACACCTAACTGAGTCTTCATCTCACCATCACTAACGCAAACATGACTACTTTAGCATCAAGAATTATGATATGGTTAAAGTTATTGAGAGATGCCACATCCTGCTGTTAGATGTGAGTTTTAAGTGAATACTTGTGAATGGATGGTTTTAATGCTGTCACATGATCTGCCGATCGGATAATTAGTGGTGCTTTGCGAAGCGAAGGACTACTATTATAAACTCACAGGCTTATTATTCTTTTTCTTTTTCTTCTTCCTTATGAAAGTTTGGCGCGTAACTAGTCCCGCACCGTTCGTCATAGACCCATTAATGAGGCGTCAAATCGTGCAGCTTGTTCGGGAATGGGGTGCTATGACTTCTCTAATTAACCGCCCAAAAAGTCCCATAGACTTTACATTGAGACCAACATCAGCTATGACATCAGCCGTATCTATGACTATGACATGAAAAGCTCTATGACGTCACGGCAAGCACCACTCACATTTTCTTCAGGAAATGTACCTCTCTAGTTCATAATAGTCTTCTTGTTAAAGTGGCCCCTTAAACCTGATCTTTCAACTTTCCTGGAGTTATATTTCTTTTTAAATGTTGAGTATGCCGAGTGAGGATTTGTTTAATATTGGATGTTTTATTCTCTACTGTTTTTTTTTTGTTTGTTTGGAGCTGTTTCTCAGTTAAAAATCTGGGAAATTTTGAGTGCAGAAGTTTGTACCCCCCAAACTTGGACCTTTTTTTTTTATTATTATTATTTTTACACATGAAATCTGGGTGTCTTTTGCCACAGTGATTAAAAACCGAAAGCAAAAACAGCTACTCAAGACCGATTAATATGAGTTGTTTTAACATGCTTGTTTTTCTTCTGACAATTTATTCTGTATGCTGCCTTACAGCATGCAACAATACAAGCTTGCACAGTCATCTTACTAGATGATGATTTATTATATTGGATTAGTCTCAGATTATCAGATGAAAAGCAGTCACACTGAGTAGATTTGCTCCTATCTTAAAATGTACCTTCTGTGACCTTCTTGTCGTCCTGTTCATAGAAGGGTTTATGTAACATCATGGCATGGTTACAACAAAAATTTGGGTGTGGGTTTTCAGAGAAGACAGAGAAGCCGTTAAACTGTATGCACAATATTTGGGCTTATGTTTTTGTTTACCCCTTAGGCTGATGAAAGAATATTTATTGCTGCTATTAAGAAACTCCTAAACACTGTCTCTTTTTTTTTTTAATAAATAAATAACTGTCTAATAAAGTTGCCATGCCATCCAAATTTAAATTTGTTGCGCTTCCAGAATTTAACATTGCCTAATGTAGAACAAATTCAAGCACTCGATTTCAAACTAAAAATCATAATTTTTTTGCTTCCAGTTTGTGTTAAAATTTTTGTCACTGTATGACTGTATTCACACTTGTTCCTTTTCTTGCAGCTGCCTGTGACTCGTCAGACCTGCGCAGGAGCGGTTGTGTGCCGTGAGCAGCTGGACTTTAACGCTGAGCCCCCTTGGGATCCTAGCTGATAACAGGAGGGGTCTGGCTTTCGACCTCACTCTGTAAGTCCATTAGGTTGAACCGGGATACGATTAGAGTGACAGTGCCGCCTGGCATCACGCTGATGAGCTCGGTGATTCACATAACAACATTGTTTGTTGATTAAGTGGAATGTGTGTACCACCGATGCTTGCCTGCAGTGAGAATGGGTGATAAAACAAAAATTTTATGTTCAGACATACAGTATATACGCACACACATCTGTGACATCGTTTCAGCATCGACATTGCAATATGTGCATGTGCAATAGGACATCACAGGACGGTGCGTTGTTATGAATCTAAAAAAAATTTCACGTTTTAACAATGAGCTTGATTATTAAAGGGTAAGAAGCAGCATTTATAATAACATTAGATGTTTGATTATAGATATCAGAAAAAAAAGATATTGCGACGCCAGTTTTTTTTCCAATATCGTGCAGCCCTAGTGGAAAGTGTTACATCAGAGTTGATGGTGATGCTGCCTACCATAGTAATAGGTAAGATATACTAGAGGTATTATTAAATCACAGTATGGCATAAACAGTGATGTACGTTCCTTAAAAAAAATAAATAAATAAATTGGATCCATTTGAGAAGCGGTCACATTTTCAAGGGTAATTCAAGAACGAAATCACCAAAAAACATCACATCAACAAACATCATCTAGTTTTCAGGTCACTTCAAAGCCGGTTTTAATAGTCTACACCAGAAATTATTTGACTTCTTAATTTCATTAAAACTTGTGCAAATTTGCATTCAGCCCTGAGTGTTTCGATGATAGATATTGGTCTTTTATTATAAAGTTGACTGGTGTGTTATCGATCACACTCCCTTATATGGAGTTAAAATGGCTGCTGTTTATGTTTATACCAGAATGTACTGCTCCTACCCACATGGTGACTGTGACACAAGCAGACTCGTTCTAAGGCCAACATAAACACACATACATACAGTACTCGGAGTGTGGCATGCTGGGATTCCAGCTGCCCCAATAACAAAAACACAGAAACTCACTAGAACACAGTGTACTTCTGTACTTCTCTGTTTATCGGTCCACAGGAGGTGGTTTTCTAGGCACTGGATTACGAAGAAAGTTAATCTGTTTTGTAAGCTCAGGTCTCACTGTGTACATTGTGTTTTACTGGACAAAAAAAAACACTGATAAGATGATGCTTTCTATAAATGTAAATGTTTAACGTTGATGGAAGCAGTTTCCAGTAGATTATTACAGTATGTAACTATTTGTGTCAGGAAATGTCATTACATGTCATTACATACTGTAATAATCTACCTTTTTTTTCTTCTTTATTTTCCTCACAGCGCACCTAATGGTGTGTTAATTCTTTCTTTTTGTTGGATGCATTTCTTGTTTATACTGTTAGAGATATTAATATTGCTTTACTTTGCCTAGTTTAATAGATGTGTAATAATAATAGGGTTGTTGTCCATCTTTATGAAGAAGGTAATGTACAGTAAAGCACTGTTTTATACTCAGACCTTCCCAATGCACTTTTATAAATGGTTTGGTTCCGATCATTGCTGATGTTATTTCTATATGTATGTATGTTTTTTTTTTTTTTTTTAACATTTTATTTACTTTTTTTTAACGTGCTGAATTTTTATGCCTGCTATAGAAAGCATAATGAAGTGTTTTCTTTCCCTGTTTTTGTTTTTTCGCTTTCAGTGGATATCGCTAGGACCCAGGAGCTGCGAGGGCTTTGCTAATTGTTGCTCTGCTTTATGACCGTGCTGTCCTGGGCTTGTGGATGAGGATGAAAGCGATGCTGGATGAATTGCTCTGTTCTGTCGAGCTGCTCGAAGGAGACACTGCTCTCCGTGATGTGATCAACAAGCACATCTCTAACCAAACTCAAGTGAGTCCTGCCGGCAGCGTTTTCAATGTTTTATGCTACTGCTTGCACAAAAAAAAAAGACCTGTAATATGAAGCACAAATCCAACTAGAGTGACTGTTGTCTAGGTGAAAATGTTTTACTCTACAATCGCTCCATACAGTAAACACCACACCGTGTCCGTTGTTTGCCATATTATAAAGCAACCTTTTTATTGTCTTTTTATATGAATTTAAATTTCGCCTTCAGGCACAAAAGAGTGCGTTCTTCGTGGCGGATATCGGAGCCATCATCTGGCAGCAGATCCGATGGAAAACTCACATGGAGCAGGTTCGACCTTTCTATGATATCAAGAGTAACAGCAGTGCTGTGGTGGTCGAGATCCTGGCCGCACTGGGAACCGGCTTTGTCTGCTCCAGCAAGGTAAACTCAAAAACACCTGGTTTGTGACTTGAGCTTATGTAAATAATGACGTTGGTGTAGAGGGTTTCAGCAAACTGGTGTGCTTGCTCGACAAAAAGCGTGCCACAAGTAGCTCATTGATCATCAATGTCATATATTTTAGAGGGATAAAGTATGCACGCCCACAATGTCATCCAGGAAAACATCTTAAAACATTTTCTTAGATCGTCCAGTAACGCTGCTTAGTCAGGTGCGATTATAAACATAAAAAAATAAGATCCCAGCATACATACTTGTGTTGTCTACAAGCTCTTCCTAACAACTCCTTGTTTTGGATAAACCTATCCGGTTATAAAAAACAAAACAAAATCTTTTTTTTATCTAAAACTGTATAATTGATTTCCTAGTTAAAATATCATTTTTCACTTCAAGCAATGTGGTAATATTTAGTTTATTGTTAAACGTGTTGAGGACAACATTTAGACATTTTAAGGTTTATATATATATATATAGTATAGTGGCAAACGGATCTAAGAAATCTAATATGTCCACAGCACGAGTTGGACTTGGTGAAGAGCTTCGGTGTCCCAGCTCAAGATGTCATCCTTAGTGGAGCCTGCAAGCAACTCTCGCTCATTAAATATGCTGCTAAACTCGGCGTCCGGCTGCTGGTGTGCGACAACGAGGCTGAGATGAGGAAGATCGCACGCTGCCACCCAAATGCAAAGTAATTTGTCCGGGTGCACACCACTGTCACGATAATTGTTGAGCAAGTCCCTCAGTGTTAGTGTTTATGTAGTTGCCAGCTATAAAATTACAAGAACTGTTTCATTTTTGCTCCTTGTGTCATTGATTTGACTTTTTTTTTTTTTTATAGAGATACATTTATTACATTTCATCATTGAGGTGTGGAGACAGAAAGTTTCTTTCACGGCGCATCACTCACTAGTTATTTTACAATATACCCTGTATAAATCTTTTAATTTCTTACGTTTTGTCCATCTGAACCTGACGCTTGAGAGCATTTTGTCAACATTGAATATACGTCCTGCGTAACTGGCCACATATTCAAATAGTCGTGATTTGCTGTATTTATTTATTTTTTCTGGGTGGCTTTACTCTCAGCATGCTTAGCTCTAATACTGTGTGATGGCTTTAGGCTGCTGCTGCAGGTGTACACAGCGGGCTGCTGCGAGCACGAGGAGACGGCCATGCCGTTCGGCTGCACGCTCAAGGACTGTAGACAACTGCTGGAGTGCGCAAAGGAGCTCAGCCTGAATGTAACCGGTGTCAAGTGAGTCCCCACACACTGATTATTTACCATGTTGAAGTGTTTATAGCACATGTAGCCATAAATCCAGTCTAACTGAACGGATAACGGTGCCGATTCATATGATGGTTGTACCGAAAGTAATGTGTATATAATGTGGGTGTAATTTATTTATTTATTTATTTTAATGAACTGACTGACATAAGTCATTCAAATTGCAAGTTAGTAAATTTTTCCTCTACACAAATCAACTACTCAGCATAGTCTCCGTCACGAGTGATCCATTTGCCCCATTTTCAGACTCCACTCATGAAATTCCCCTTCGTCGCAATTGACGGTCTCCCACTGCACTGCACTTGTGTGTTTTTATGGAGATGAAAGCCGTTGACGAGAGCAATGTTCACTGATGAACGAAGGTGAAATCATCATTGATCATAAACCTCGACAAAGAGGATTTTCAACAAAAATGTCCAAAAAATGACCTGTCAGTTTAGTTTTTTTTAAGGGATTTCCATGTTTGCATTACTTCTTTCAGTCCAGCCCCTGTACCAATGATATTTTATTAATGTTGTAAAGAATTTTACATGCTTGTGAGATTTTGTCAGAAATAAGGCTTTTTGGTTGTTGTTGGTCTGCTGGTGCACATGCTGTTGCTTTTCCCCAAACAAATGAACCAAGTGGTTATGCGAGAGTGAATCAAAAATTATCTTGGTGCCAAAGAAGTGTTTTTGAGGCTCCGTCCACACGAAGCTAGTGCGTTCTCTATCCGATCATTTTTTTCCCTCGTTCTGTGTCGTCTCAAGAAATATCTGCATACACACGAAACCACTGAAAACGGTGTAGTATATATATGCCAGACCAGTATGGGGCGCTGTAATTCTGCCATAGAGATACACTATACACGGAGAAGAAGACTTTGAGCATGCGCATGACATCATCGTTTCACAAAATATACGGATTGGCTGTGCACACGAAACCGCAAGGGTGTCGTTTTCAGGTTTATCCACCTTGGGACCCGGTTTAAAAAAATAGCGGTTTCAGTCTCCTAAAACACCGGATCCGTGTGGATGAAACGCCAATACGATAAAAAATTTATACGTATAGAGCGAAACGCGTCTCCGTGTGGACAGGCTTGAATGGATAGAGAAATTCAAAGAAGGCCACGCAAGTGTTCGTCATCACGAAGGAGCTGGATGCCCATCCACAGCTGATGACAAACATCCACACACTTCTGCCTCTGATTTTGACACTGTGCAAAAACCTTGTTCTGAGGTGTCAAAGCATCCTCCCTATAGTCATAATCTTGCTCTGGCTTTCACCCGTTTGGTTCCCTGAAAGCAGCCCTACGAGTAGGACGAAGATTCACTTTCGATGAAAAAGTAAAGACAGCGGTGTATTTATGGTTCGCAGTTCATTTCTAAAACCATTTCTTAATGAGCGAATACGAAAGCTTGTTGACCGACTGACGAAGCGTATTAAAAAGCAAGGAGATTATGTTGGGGAAATTACGTTAAAAATTATTCTACAGTTACAGGGTCATTTTTGACTCAGGCTCGTAATATCGTACTGTTCATGCTGAGTCATGCTGGGTTGTATAACTAATTGCTGCCACATGCCTGTGTGTAGTCTGTAACGGATTTCTTTGTTTTCTGTTCCAGGTTCCATGTTCCCAGCTGCTGCTCTGAGCCCGAGGACTTCGCTCACGCTGTGTCAGATGCGCGCTGTGTGTTCGACATGGGGGTAAGTGCAGCACCTCTACAGTACCTCCAGACGTTTCATGGTGGTAAGGATACAAGTATTCATGTTTAGCTTTAAAATCCTGCTTAATATATGTAACTGTTTTATTTATTTATTTATTTATTTATTTTTATTTATATTTATATTTTTTTTGTGTAGGCGAAACTTGGATTTGCCATGAACGTCCTAGATGTCGGTGGAGGCTTCGATGGAGCCGAGGCTCAGTTAGAAAAGGTAATGTGTGTGTTTTTTAAAAATTCAGGTCTACTCATTAGTGGTTTGCGGTTTTATTTCAGTTATCAATCTTAAAACATTTTATTCAGTAACAACAGTGAGTGTATTAGTCATAGCGAGTCGTTTATCAATATCCGGAACTGGAGCAGAGCTGCAGCACCATCTGCTGGACAAATATAAAAGGAACTAGAGAGGCACATTTTCTGAAGAAACTGTGAGTGGTGCTTTGCCGTGTCATCATAGAGTTTCCCATGCCATAGTCATGGATGTAGCAATTAACCGCCCACCCCTTAGAAAAGTCATAGGACCCCATTCCCGAACAAGCCGCACGATTTGATACCTCATTCATGGGTCTACGACAAACGGTGCGGGACTAGTAACGCGCCAAACTTTTGTACGGAAGAATAATAATAAATATAAAAAGAAAAATAAGCCTGTGAGATTATAATAGTAGTGCTTCGCAAGCACCTTACAGTTGCAGGCAGCGATGAGCGGGCCCAAGCACACTGCACCATCGCCCATCACCCAGGCGCACCAGGAAAACAGTGGGGACATACCAATACCATTGTGACATAAAATTCACCCTTTTCTAAAATTATGTTTAGACCTCCAAAAAGCCCTAGATGCTGGAAAAGAAAAGCATCACACCATGATGTCACTCAACGTGACGTCACTTTATACAATGTCACACAGTTACTAATCACTTTGGTTTGAGGTTTTATTTCAGTTTTTATTTTATCTTTAAAACATGTTCTTCAGTAACAACTGCTAATCTATTCGCGATAGCGAGTCTGCTACCAAGTATGTTCGAACCTGGATCAGAGCTGGATCATAAAGTGAATTGCATCCAGTAGCCATTTGCATAATACAACTGTAGACAGTCGTTTCCTCATCAGATTAAATTTTTATCTCTCACCATGTTAATAAGAAAATTTCGATTTGGATTACAGCCAGTACTACAATTGTGTATTCTTATTATTTTTTCTCCTCAATTACAGGTTTGCGTTATTAAATTGGTTTGAATTGTCTTCTGATGCAGGTGAAAAGAGCTTTGAAACCCATGCTGGAAGCGTACTTCCCTCATTCGACTCCCGTGTCCGTCATCGCAGAACCTGGAGCCTATTATGTGTCTGCTGCTTTCTCACTGGCTGTGAGCATCATCTCAAAGAAAATGGCAGCTCAAGGTGCCAAGCATCATACACCGAGTAATTACTGTGCAATAACCATAATATTTCTTTTTCTTCATTCTTTCTTTTCCAAGAAATATTTGTGCAGCATGTTTTGAAAAAAAAAATCAAACAAGGTGATTTATAGTTATAAATTTAACTTGACTGATCAAGGTTTCCTGTATTGCTGCCTTTGTAAAACTGCTGAGTTTTAATTGTTGAAGTGTCTGCCATTACAGCTCTCTATAAAGCTCATAACGTCCTGTCTCCATCTTTTTACAAGCCATTCATATTTAAAAATTAGGAAAAATGTCATGCAATTAGCTGATTTTAACAAAATTTCACACATGAACATTTTCAGTTTGAAAGATCAAAATGTTCGACTCGTATTATGTTCACTATTCATTTATTATATATTTTTTTGTCCATCCTCAGATACACTGTCTGGAAATGGTGAGCCAGAATTCACGTACTGTCTGAACGATGGCGTTTTTGGCTCTTTAGCTTGTAAACTTTTGGACGAATCTGTTCCTGTTCCATCTCTA
Source organism: Clarias fuscus (assembly GCA_030347435.1). Classification (NCBI taxonomy): domain Eukaryota; kingdom Metazoa; phylum Chordata; class Actinopteri; order Siluriformes; family Clariidae; genus Clarias; species Clarias fuscus. The sequence continues at coordinate 19,560,149 of CM059226.1, forward strand.
CTCAAGGTGAGGCGTTTTCATTCTCAGTTCTGATACCGTGCCTGTACCTATTCAGATTAGATGAATAATTTATTTATTTATTTATTTATAACATGTCTCCCCAATGATAAAACTCAGACATTGGCACAACAATAAAACATTTTAAAACTGGTGGCATAACACACTCAAAGGAAACTGCTTCCTGCCCTCTTCTGCCTATGCAACCTCATAGATGGTCTAGTCTTATTTGGATTTACAGGAAAAATCTCTATATTATAAATCTATGTATCTATGTGTATTATAATATACTCATAATATACAATGCCAGATTTTCTTGGCAACCCCTGATCTTCCCTTCCCTGTTTTCCCAAGCTATCCCAATACATGATAACCAGCTTTCCGTACACAATGATTCACTTATTTGTTAAACATGTAACATATTGTGTCTGAAATATGGGAAAATGTTCAGGAGAGAAGTTAGCAACCCAATTCAGGTTTCATAAACCCATGTCCTCTGCACAAGGAAACTGAACGACGGTCCGTTGTTGGTTGTTCTCGCTGTAGGAGATCTCCGCTGAGGAGCCACTCTTCTCCAGCAGTCTGTGGGGCAACACGAATGATGTTCTGGACCAGGTGCTGGAGTCCTGTCTTCTCCCAGAGCTCAGTGTTGGAGACTGGCTGGTGTTTAACCACACCGGAGCCAATGGTCTCAGGGTAACGGGGGAGCCCATGCCACCCGTTCACTACATCATCTCTGCAAAAGACTGGTAAGGGCTTTCAGTATTACGATTTCAAATGCTAAAATCTAGTTTCCTTTAGACTCTTACTGGTGTATTATGCAACATCCGATTTAGGGAGCTTTTGTGAGATGGAAAAAAAAGACCCTGATTTTGTGTTAAACTCTATGGAATCCATTTCACAGGTACGAGATCCAAAACTACGGCGTCACACTGGACACAGCCCTGAAGAATTTGTGTCTGGTCCCATGTTTCCAGAATCCCAGTCTGAGCGAGAGCGCCATCTCCACTCCGGCTTAGCGACGCAAAGATTCCCTAGGGCTACGTTGGCCTTGCTGGCTAATATAATTAAAAGAAAACCTTCGGCACACTTTTGGGACCAGAGCACAAAGGGAAAAGAAAGGTTATTGGATCTAGAAGAACCACATTAATTGTCATTTATATGTTGTCAGGATATGGTTTAGTTGTTTGTTGGATCACGGGTTAGTGTGGTTTACAGATTGCTAGAGTATTTAATTCAGTTTTATAAAATATATACACACATACTATATGTAATAATATTTCTTGCCAGGCCAGTCTGGGTGTTATTTATTAAATATGAAGCCTCATACCCTTTTTTTTTTTTGTTTGTTTGTTAAAGAACCATGTATTTATGATGCTGAGAAGATAGCCTCATGTGCCTGATTTTTTTTTCTTTCTTTTTTTCTTTTTGTAAAGAATGGTTTGAGTCCAGTTCTCTGTTATGATAAAACGTAAAACAAAAATGTAAACAAAACTTTAAATATATTAATCTCCCCGACCAGCATATATGGAGTTTTAGATGTCCTGCACTTAAACACGAGTGATTTTAAATAAATACCTAGAAGGCATAACAGCTAACAAAATGCTCTCTCAAGGTGGGGTTAGTCTTGCTGACGTACATGTTTAGTAAGGAGATGCACAAGACGATGCACCCCATCCAGGATGGCTTAGGAATTTGGAGAGCTATAACACTGTGAAAATGACTCGATGCGAAGTTTTATCGTAACAGAACTCCAATATTGAATACAGTCGAATGCTTCGTTTTTAGCAAGGTGACGGGGCAGATGAATGAATTCCCTCTTATCTTGTTTTGTACGTATGTATGTCAAGCTTCTAGGCATGTGCTGATTTAAAAAAATTCTCTTCACCAAAAATCACTTAAAGCCATATCTGTGTGAACATCTGGAAATGTTGATGAGTAAATAACAATAAGAAAGTACAGGCTGGTGATTGAAGGTTTGCTTCCTTAAGGCTAGTTTATATTAAAAGTATACCCTTCATTCTTCAAATCAAATCGACAAATGCAGAATTACCACCAACATGGAGAAATGGAATAAATATGATTCAGTGCATTTACAGTACTGTGAGCTGAGGCACTGAAGTCCCGCTGTACAACAGTGTCAATGAACCATGAGGGATTGAATTGTTGTACTGGGAAAATAAATAAATAAATAAATGTTTCTGTTTCTGCTGGTTGGAAACAGTGTTTGTTTATTCTCACTCTTATGCCATGCTTACGTGTCATCTCCAGTGTTGACTATATGCTAGTTCTATGCTCAGGTTATACAGTAAATGAGGTGAATGTTGCCCACAAGAGCCATGTGAGCTTACAGCTTTACAAAACTCTATACATTTCTTGTTCTTATTGCACAGTATTTTAATCTCAGAAACTTAATTCTGCAAAAGCAGCTTGGACAGTCGACTAAAGGGGAGGGAACAAAAAAGGAGTACCCTGACGAGTATGTTTTTGTGCAAAGGGGAGCTTATTTCGGGGAATAAAACATTCCTAGAGACGATATTTTGTCCTGAATAATGTGTTTGTGTTTTACATGCCGAGATAGATCCAGTTTATCCGCACATGCCTAAACGTTTTTGATTGTATGTCGATGTGTGTGATTGTATGTTGTTCGAAGCGCGTTAAAGAAAGTGCTATATGGTAATCTGTAAGTGCTGTTTGAGGAGCTTGGTAACGTCAGGACCCATGCAGACAATGAACAAAGCTTCTCAGGTTAATGAAAAACGTACTCGATTGTGATTTTGAACGAGACTTGTGTTTGATTCCTTGGATGAAAAATGTAAAGTTGTTCTGTTTGGAATTACACGGTCAGTAAATGAGTGTGCTTGAGTGTGTGTTTTATTTCTTCACCCTAACAAGGTTTAACTTGGAATAGAAGCCTGGAACACGCCTCAATGTGAAAATGGAAAAAATAAAAATGCTGTAATCAGTCCTGCTCTTGCTTCAGATGAGTGGTTTGAGTGTGATGGGAAGGAGAGCACGAGCTCCTGTGTTGAAGCTGCCAATTTGGCTGAGTTGTCCCTGCAAGGCTCGAGCTCTCTTGACCGTATAATGGCGACGCTTGTGTTTGGCTAGGTGGTCGCTGCGAAAAAAGCGGAGGTGGCATGTGGGGCAGATGAAGCGTTTCTCCCCCGTGTGAGAGCGCCGGTGGCGGGAAAGTTCATCCGAGCGGGAGAAATGCCGTTCACAGCCCTCCCACTGACACCTAAATGGCTTCTCACCTGCAAAAAAAATGACAGGAGATTTGTTAAACAGTGACAGTATATTCTCTGAAATATAGTGAAATTTACACTGTGCCTCTTTACCTCAAGTGTAGTTAAGTCACCTGTGTTATTTTGCTTTGTTGGTTAAGCACTGTTGGCTGTATTTAATATCTAATTAACTAAATAAAGTAACAGTCACTCACTACAATACTAGCTAGCCAGCCAAGTTTAACAAATTTTACTTTAACAAATGCCATTTCAGAAGGGTCAAATTATTGGCCTGCATCAAGCAAAGAAAACAACTAAAGAGATTTAAAAATGACTGAAACTGGGTTAAGGATTGTGCTGAACCATCAACTTTGTGGGATAAAACAGGGTCAGAAAACAATCATGAACTGAGATCACTTAAACACTTGAAGTTGTGTGGGGGAAAAAATCAACAGTAAAAACCAGAGCTATGTTTCATCTTGAAAGTAAGGGCATTTAAATATTAACACACACTGTGATGAGAACTTGCAGGTCTGGGACAAAACTGCTGTGTCCATAAGAAAATCACTTGTTAGTGAGACTAATCAAAACAAAAAGGCTTCAGTTTGGCAGGGAGTATAAAGATTGGACTTTGGAGCGATGGAGAAAGTCATGTAATCTGATGAGCTCAGAATGACCCTCTTTCAGGGTGATGGGTGCGTCAGGGTAAAAAAGGGAAGTGCATGAAGCGATGCACCTGTCATGCATAGTGGCCAGTGTACAAGCCTCTGGAGGCGGTGTTATGACCAGGGATTGCTTTATTTAGTTGGGTCTAGTCTCAGCAATGTTATGTGTCAATAATATAAAGTCAGCTGATGACTGGAATATACTGAATGACCAGGTTTTTTTTTTTGGTCATTCAGTCATCAATCATTATCACACAAAAAAACGGTCACCACATTGTAAAGTAAAGCTAAAGGTTTGACTAAATGAAATATTATAGTGTTCCGACTTTTTTTTGGACAGGCGGGGTATATTTTTTTTATAATTAAAAAAGGAACGCTGTGGTAGACTGGCATGTTACATCATGTGACACTATAACGGTGTGATCACCTTCTGACCAACTGGATTTGAGATTTCAACAGTGCTGTAGTATACAGTAGGTAACGTCTTCCCTCACCTGTGTGTGTGCGCAGGTGTGCTTTCAGGTGGGAGCTTTTCAGATACGTTTTTCCGCAGTCAGCGTGGGTGCAGATGTGGCAACGTAGCCGTGGTGGGTATTTTACTGCAGGAGCGAAGGCAGTGACCCTTAACCCTACAGACATGGCCGCCAGAGGCTGTGTGTGAGCCAGTACCATGGTGGGAATGTGAAAGGTGACTAAACCTTGGGGGTTAACTATAGACAGAGGTGGTGTGCTGATCACTGTACACGGAAGCATTTGGAACAATGCTATGGATGACGCCGTGGTTGGGCACGCCGAGGGCATCCTGATGGAGCCTGGAGGGGCTTTAGATGACATGCCGACGACATGCTCAGAGCTTACATGGTCGATATTTACATCAGAATCCCTGTCACTCGGGCTGTTGAAACGGGTCTGGATGGGCTTGGGGATGAATTTCTCTGAGGAAGGATAATTCAGAGGATCAGATGTGTGACGAATCACGCTGACGGTCTGGAAATGAGGTGATTTACTTTGAGTCAGTTCTGCAGATGGAGGGCTGTATGGAGCCATCTTGCACTGAAGAGGACAGATAGATTATCCAAAATCATACTTACTGTGTTCCTTTTAACAAGTCTTATTTATGTAGTGAGGTACCTTTTCATCAATTTGTAATTTCCACTGTACTGTAGCTCTTCTATTGGATCCGGACTACACGACCATCTCGTTACAATGGCGGCTGGAAGTGTGTGGGATATATTAGGCAGCAAGTGAACCTTCTTTCTGAAGTCAATGTGTTGGAAGATAAAAATGGGTAAGCATTAGGATTTGAGTGACTTTGACAAGGACCAAATTGTGATATCTAGAGACCTGGATCTTGTGGGATGTTCCTGATCTGCAGTGGTCAGGACGTACCAAAAGTGATCCAAGGAAGGAAAACCGGTGGACTGGTGAAAAGGTCATGGGTGGCGAGGGCTCACGAATGCACATGGGTAGCAAAGGCTGCAGACCCGTGTAGTCCGATCAAATAGAAGCACTAGTGTATGTGACGAATAAAATTTGAATTTGAATTTGAGATCGAATTGATGAAAAAGTTGGAGTCACAACATACAGTGCATCACTGTTATGGTGGAAAAAGTTGGAGACCTTCTCAATAGTAGGCAGGTGGTCATAATGTTATGGCTGACAACTGTATAGAGATTAGATTAGATTCAACTTTATTGTCATTGTGCAAAGTATGTGTGCAAGACAGATGTTATAAACTGGATTAAGTAACTGACATGATATAGCAAACCATTTGCTTTATTGTAGTATACTCGGTTGGTTTAAAAAAAAAATTTAATATAGTGTTATATATCAACCTGGCAACCTTGGCATTTACAATCAACGTTTAAACAGTAGTGTATTGGCTGTATGGCCAGTTAGAGCACGCGAGACAGTATTTGACGCATTGAATACATATTTAAGTGCTTTTAAAACAATATCAAAGCGAAGACATTATTTATTTGAGGACAAGAAAGCAGGTGTCGTATGGTTGCACACTATATTAAACTTACTACTTACATCATTTAGGAGAGATGAGACACGATTCAGTGTTGCCATGACAGTAAACTCCGTGTTAAGGCTGTGTTTATTTCTAAGCCTATTATAAAACTATGAATAAGTATTTATAGATTTATATCCTACGTTTTTAATAAGTACTCATTTATGTAGCTGTTATATGAATCAGACTCATTTGGTCTTTTCAAACATACCAGTAGGAAACGGGTCCAGTTTTTTTTTTTTTTTTTTAACCAATTACGATGAAGGAATTCCACCCCGTTAACCAATCAGAATAGACTTGGCACGTGAAGCCGGCGTGATACACAGCGTTTCAAGAACGTGCACGCGCGCGGGGACCTCTCTAGCGCTAACTCCCACCTTCCACGTGTGATTAGTGTTGCCAGATTGATGATTTCTATGTCGCTTTTGTATTATATGGACAATTTGTAATGAACGTGAATAAAATTGCCTCAACAAATTTCGCCAAAAATTTAATACATTCATGAATATGTCAAGAGGACAGGAGTAGATGTCCTCCTTCTAGAGAGGTCATTTTTTTGTTTTGTTCTGTGCTGAAGAAATGTTGCATATGTAACACATTTAAGCAGAATTAGATTGAAATAAAATTAATAACCATTTTCGTAGTTTTTTTATTCGTTCATTTCTATACCGCAGGGGGACTGGAGCCTATCCCTGGAAGCTTTGGGTACACCCTGGAAAGGGTGCCAATCCATCACAGTGCACGCACACATTATGGGCCATTTGGGAATCTAACCTCCATAATAGTCACCAGAAACCTCCAAAAATCACCCATAATGGTGGGAATCAACCCTCAACCCTGGAGGTGTGAGGCCACGGTGCTAAGCACTACGCATCACTGTGCCGCCGCCTCTAGATTTGTTTTTTCTCAAATAACAACCGAATGACAAGAGGTTATCCATGGCAGATCCTAACGCTTACATGATACCATTTCCTGTAAGTCAAGCTCTTCTCACAAGAAAGCCATACCTAAGGACTCTCTAGTCGTTACATCTTAACGACTCTCCCTAATCTTTCTATTACTGGTCTTATTTAACACCCCCCACTCTCTAACACATCACGGTACACCTTTAAAAGCCTGTGGTGGAACTACCTGCGCAAACACCACCCATCCATACAAACATAATTTCAGCTTTTATATATATATAAAGATATCAATGTCATGAGATTTCCCATCTCTGATCTTTTGAAAAGCTGTCTGTATAGAAGGAAGTTTCAGAGCTAGTTCGGAGCTGATGCCCAATTTTGAACCAGTTCATTATTTTCAGACAGTCAGACAGAAAATTTTTCAGATTTTCAGACACCAGCCCTCAGACAGAAAAAAAAAACTCAGTTTGATGGTGGCTCGAGTACTTTGCTGGGCTAGAACAAAGACCTGTTTACGTCAGGGGATCAATATGCAATGGGCAGCTTAAATGCTTTCTTCTGTAGTAATGATAAAGCCAGCAGAACCGCTCACAAAGCCAAGTTGAAGTGTTGTGCGCACCTCTAGCGTTTTTTTCCCCGCTAGCATTGCCGCCATGACATAAGGATGTGACTCTCTAGCAAACAAAGCCGGTTCTTGAAGGTTCATTATTGAACCAGCTCTGAACCAGCACAACACCAGACATAAACAAGCACCTGGGTTACTGGTTACTGGTACAGCCAGGTCACTGGCAATATTTAAGTGACAACTAAAGACCTATCACTTTTTTAGATATTTGGGTTCGGCATGATGGTGCTAGTAAGGATCTATCCATTGATAGAAACTTCAAAGCATTTCTACATGGAAAGTCGCTTTAGATAAAAGGGATATGGAAATTGAAAGAATGTTTACCAATCTGGCAACCATGAGTACTGCACTTATACCCATTTGGTTGGTTGTCAGATGTTCCGCTGGCCATCATGACACGTTGTCTTGAAGCTGAGTCATGTCAACTGGACAGCTTTCTTTGTAGGTCGAAATGATTCACTACTCATCCAAGTAGTTTCTTCAGTCTGAGGGAAGTTGGTACGATTCCACATATTTGAGGGTCAAGGATCTCTCCCCCTGCCTGTAAAGGCTCGTTAGATGAACAATGGAGAAAGTGAGAGTAGGAGGGAGAGTCGTTAGAGTGTGTGTGTGGGGGGGGGAGGTGTTAAGTAAGACCAGTAATAGAAAGATTAGGGAGAGTCGTTAAGATGTAACGACCAGAGAGTCCTTAGGTATGGCTTTCTTGTGAGAAGATCTTGACTTCCTGGGGATAGATGAAATGGAAGCATGAAAAATAGGAGAAGATGATAACCTGATGATTAGTGAAACGTTTTAACCTAAAAAAAAAAAGTCCAGTTGATACGACTTAATTTGCTAAGGCTTAAACTATGACACTGTCTCTTGTTTAATTTAATAGTCTTTTAATTTAATAGTGTTTGTTTTGTGACCTTGGGTGAGCAGAAAGGCGCCTATATAAATAAAATGCATTATTATTATTATTAACTTCAAGATAACCTCACCTGGATGACTGAAAATCTTCACAGACATCATGACATGTCATTTTGGAATGTTTTGTTAAGACATGCTACTGACCGACTGTAATACGACATCAATAAGGATTTGTTGCCATTTTTATGGACCCTTATTTTTATTATTATTATTTTTTATGAGCACATACAGTAAGGTCATACTTAACCATCATACCATGAGGTATTCTTCATTAAGCAGCCGAAAGCAAATTTTCTTTGTCTGAAGGCCACTGAGGTACTTGTTCTGTTATTCATAAACTTGATTGGGATGCGTTTAAGACATCTATCTACATCTATCTAAACTTAGGGTTAGGGTTAGACACATATCATAGATTTTGAAAGAAACCTTTCACTATTGTTGATCCAGTGGTGTAATCCAATCCAGTCCAAAATGATTATTAATGGTAATTTTGCTCACAAGATGCTTTCCATCCATCCAGGAACCTCTGTAGTCCAACTAGGGACTGTGGAATCCAACGGTGATTAAAATTGTATTTATTCCTATTTTACTACCATCATCGTAGGACCTCTGATCAAACTTCACACACTACGGCCAATTTGGGAAGACCAATTAGAATAATCATGCATGTCTTTGGGAGGAAACCCGGCACGGGGAGAACATGCAAACTTCATGCACACAGACCCTGAGGTGGGGGGAATCGAACCCAGACCCTGGAGGTGCAAGGTGACAGTGCTAACCACTAAACCATTGTGCCACCACAAGATGCGTTGTATAGAAAAACGACCCTGACCAGATCATTCACGAGTATGTGAATAAGACATAATCACGACAGGAAGTGTTGATATGAGAACGTAATCAAATATTGTTTGGTATAACGTGGCACAATATGTGCAGTAACTGAATTACAGTTAAAACCCAGAAATGTATTATTTTTCAAAGAAGGCTAGGTTTAATTCCCTCCTCTGTGTGAATGTGTGCATGTTCTCCCCATGCTTGGTGGGTTTCCTCCGGGTACTCCGGTTTCCTCCCACAGTCCAAAGACATGCAGATTACATTAATTGGTGTTCCCAAATTGGCCGCAGTGTGTGAATGTGTACCTTGCGATGGATTGGCACCCTGTACAGGATGTACCCCACTTTCCTGTGATAGGCTCCTGGCCTCCCGTGACCGTAAAATGTAAATGTTCAAGCGTAAATGTATAGACGATGAGTGAGTGAGTGAAAGCTAGAGCGCCATGTAGTACAATCATTTATTCAACACACTAAGTAGTGCACTCGAGCAAGGGTTAGAGAACGACTTGGAAATCAGTCTTGTGGTAGAAGCTAGTTAGCTGTGTAGCTGTAAATAATATATCACAGGCGAGTTAGAAGCAATTATCAAGGAGACAAAGTGTTGTTTAAGATGACATAAAGTTATATGATGTGCCTTCTTGCTGAAAGTGCTTTCTTTTTTTTTTTTTTTTTTGGATTTTTCCCCGATTTTCTCCCTAATTTAGTCGTGTCCAATTCCTCCCCGTCACTAGGGTGAGGGCTACTACTACCACTCAGCCGGGAGGGCCGAAGACTATCACGTGTTTCCTCCGAACCACGTGACGCCAGCCGACCGCATCTTTTCGAACTGCTCGCTCGCGCATCGTTGGGGGCGGCGTAACACACTCGGAGGACAGCGCTATCCACTCCCTCCGTTGCGCGAGCTCACAGACGCCCCTGATTGGCTGTAGAGCCGTGATTAATGTAGGAGCACTAAGTACCTCTCATCCCTCCCCTCTGAGAGAGCTCGGCCAATCAGCTCTCTCTAGGCCTCCGGCTGCGAGAGGTTACAGCACCACCCGGGATTCGAACTAGCGGTAGGGCGAGCGCTTTAACCACTGCGCCACTCTGAGGCACTGAAAGTGCTTTCTTGACTGGTTTTGAATAAGATTTTCCTCAGGCAGTTGCTTTTTCTCCTCAGTATGGCGGACCTTCTTCCACCTATTGCTGGTGACCGATAGTTAGTGTAATTAACAGTTATTAGAACACCTATACATATAGTTAAGCGTCCCAATGCTGTTACTGTCTAATATCACCACTTATGGAATTCCCAATAAGATTACTCTGTCAAAACTGCTTTATATATATATATATATATACAGCATATTTCAACAAGCGCATTAAAATAAACTTCTGATCTGAATTATAGTCAGGTACAACAATTTAACAGCACTGTGCTGAAATGATTTACTTGCTTAACTAGTTACTTGAAGTTCACTCTATGTAGGCCACGAAGTGCAATCTATTACAATTTTTCACCTCGGCAATGTCAATGTCCTTTCGGAGTTCTAGCTGCATAGTGTGTATCCTTTGCAGGAAGTAGGCCTAATCATTATCACTTTAGAATGTAGCACATAGAGCTGAATGAGAGGAGATAAAACAAATATAACACATACTGTACACGGGACTGTGCATACCCCATGCTCTCATTTATTTAGAAGATGATGTTCCACCAGGGGGTGCTTTTACTCAAGAGCTTTGGTGTATGTTTGTGTGTGTGTGTGTGTGTGTGTGTGTGTGTGTCAGTGAAAGAGAGGAGACTGATATAAAAGCAGTGGTGGTGCAGCATGTAGCACTGATTTAAAGTTTTAAATCAATCGTATTTGTTTTGCGGTATGCGTATAAATGAATCATTTCTATTACCACTTACACATCACTTTACTACCCTCTATGTTAAACCAGCCATTTCTGAGATAGGCTGTACTGCATATGATAAATTACAACTTGTTTTGCATGTTATTGAAAACTTATTAATTTTAAAAGCCAACAATAAAACTAGATGTTACATATGATACGTAATAAATGCACTTAAAGGCAAATCTGATTATACGCTCACCCTAAATGCAGGTGGAATTATGACAGGAAACCGTGACAGTGGTAGAAAACGAACTATCTCCCCGTCTGACTGAAAAGTGTACTTTAGACAACAATCACAACCATCATAACCCAAATGAAATCTCTTGCTCCCTTGTGACCCAGTGTTTGGGAACCAATGGCTTAGACTACTTATGTCTAGCGCTTCCCCAAAACAGGTGGATTATCTATTCTAAATTGCCCCTAGAAATATGTGTGGTGTGTCTGGATATACAGTAGTGTTCAGTGGTTGAGGAGTCAGGGGTACTGTAGCTCTGTGGTTAAGGCTTTGGACCACAGTTCAGAAGATTCCATTCCAGCTTTTAACCCCACGACCACCAAGTTACCCCTGTTGGCCCCTTGAGCGAGGCCCTTAACCCTGACCTGCTCAGATGTATAATGAGAAGATGGAAGTTGTTCTGGATAAGGGTGTCTGCTAAATGCTCCAATGCAACCCTGACCAGGATCAAGTACTTGTTGAACAAATTATTATTGCATGTTTTAAATCCGGGTTATTTGCTGCACAACATTTCCTCGGATCCATCCGACGACCTCTGTTTTGATTGTAAGGCTCATAATCACACTTGATCTTTTTTTTTGCATTTGATTCCTCCCAAGATCCCCGCATGTTATGTCGGAGAGTTTCTCCTCACCACATTTGCCTCTGGCCGCCTCATAGGGGATTTTAATTTACATCAGGATTTCTGTAAGGCTTCACTGTAACCACTTCTTCTTAATATTAAAAAGTGCTATACAAACAAAACTGAATTGCTCAGCTTACACCTATTTGCTTTTTCCCCGGGGAATCAGGACAAGCCCAGGCACCGGTTTTAAGGCTCTGCGAAGAAGCCGCTTCTCATTTATGCCAACGTGTGTTTGTTATTCCTGTCGTTCATCCATCATTTTTCATTATGTTGATGGAAGCACAGATGGTCCATGGACCGTATAACCTTTCCTACAAGAAATATGCATCATATTCTCAGAATATACTAACAGGTTCGGGCAATTACCTGGATTTAGACTGACTGCCAGCTTATTTAACTACATTTTGCATTATGGTCTCAACCACACACCTGCCACTGATGTCTTTATATATATAAATATATATATATATATATATATATATATACAAATGCATTTACACACACATCAAAAAATGCCAGCTGAGTATATAAATCACTTCAGTAATTATCCAGTGGAAGGCTCGTATGGTTAAATCCAGTTATATATTCACTATAGATATACTGTAAACATGAGGTTCTTACTTGATTGTTTTTTTGGTAGCATGGTTAATAGAGATGGGTAAAAAAGTCGATTAATTATAAATCTTGATTTGTTTGTCTGGTGATTAACGTCCCAATACACTGACTACAAATTCATTATCATTTAAAAACTATTTTTACATTTCTAACAGACATGATCCGGTCGATCGGCCAGTGACCAGAATTGGCTGGTTTTCATCAGCCATGACCGGTGATCAAATATAAATGATTCTGTACAGAGTGAGTGGTGCAACAGAAACGCATTTATATGGCATTACACTTTTTCTCCAAACCCTGTAAGCTTTCAAACCCACCTATTACACATGCTACTGTATATATCTGCTAATTCTTTCCGAAAGAATAATTATGGTGGATGACAGAGATATGTGTTGGTCAGGAAAAAATTTAGCTTTTTTTGGCTCAATTTACTTTTAGGTTAATAGGTTGGTTACATTACCGCCAATTGTAGGTATCTTTGGGGAAAATGTCATATCGGTTTGGGATATTTAAAAGATTATGATCACAATATTAATTGAATAAGCACCTAGGTATTGTGATAATATGGTATCAGGAGGTGACTGGTGATTCTCATCCTTAATGTTTAATATATGAATGTGATTGTAAAATATAATGATGCTGATGTTATGATATAGAAACCAAATAGTCATACAGAAGCCCTAGAAGGAGAAGGTATACAAAGTTTTGTGTATGATAAATCCATAATAACATGACACTAAATAATAATAATAATAATAATAATAATAATAATAATAATAAAGGGGTAAATTGTTTAAAAACCATAAAACAAACAATTAAACTTTGACTTGGACATACAAATTAAACATATTGTTCATTGTTGAGAATTATTGTTACTATTCTTATACATGACAAAAACCGAGCATATGGTTTACAAGTTTTTCTTTTCTTCATTATCCTGCCCAAAAATATAATCCGATATCTGATAACGTTTTCCTCGTCCTGTCCAATGAGCATGAAGAATGCATTTTTTTGGACGGGGCGAGTGAAATCTGACCAATCACGGCGCGTAAAAGTGAAATCAAGGCGTGGCTTGTACGGACCGGAAGCTTGATGTAGGGGGGGGGGGGGGGGGGGGACAAAATAACGAAGCAGCTCGAGTCGGTGGAGTTAAGATGGCGGTGCGGGGATTGTTGTAGGAGCTTGTTGGATGTTTCGGCTCACGTTTGTGGAGAATTTGGAATGAAATAACACAACTAGGCTTGCGAAAGTGTTTAAAGACTCAATCAAAGAGATAATATTCCCCGTTTTTGTCCTTTATTCCGGATTTAAATCATGACCTCTATTCACTTCGTTGTGCACCCGTTGCCAGGGACTGAGGACCAGCTCAATGACAGGTAATCTTGACGAAAATAAATCAATCTGTGTTTCCAGGGTGTGGTGTTGTGGTGAAAACGTTTGAAAACACAACGGGTTGGGTGGAAATTATTTAGCTAAGCGATATTTTGTTATATACCTTGTTATCGCGTTGGATGCTAAACACACACACAGAGTTAGCAAAACGCGCAAGCTTAGCTAAGCTAACTGGAATGATTGGACAATGCGGGTTGGGGGATGGGGAGGGCAAAAAACAAGACGTGACCCCGGATAAAAAGAACTTATATACGTGAAGAAATGTTATTTTCTGGAAATATTGGTTTATCTCGGGTTTTGAGGCTTTGTCCGGGTGTTGACGTGAATAATGGCGGTTGTTAGTGGGAAGACGAAAATCGCTCGGCGGTCGCCATGCAGGCAGAGCAGCTAGTTCTGTCATGAGACTGTCAGGAACACTCGATATACCCTTAATTTTATTCAAACAGACGTGCTTATTTATTTACTAATAATATCCGTTAAGCTTGAATTGCTAGTTTAGACGTTGGTGGGTTTGAATTGAGCCGGTTAACTAGTTAGCTTAGCATAGGCAGGACATCTAATGGCCCTCAGGGTGAGCAGTTTATATTTGGTTCACACTCCCTCGCCATGTTATTATACTGTCGTTTGTTTGCGTTTGGCCGTTTTAACAGTTTTTTTTTTAATTCTCTTTGTTCAAACTGCCAACTCTTTTTAAACGAAAGTCACGCGCAAAAAAAGTCACCCCACGCGCCAGATGACGTCATTAATGTCTTTGCTTATTGATTTGAATATTAATCGGACATACTTAGCATATTTTAATTTCAGAGCTATACATTTTTAGTGATTTTTATGAAATGATATATAGTACATGTAATACATATATAAGGTAAATCAGTTTGTTTTGTGTGTGTGTGTGTATCAGAATTTAGAATGTGCAAGGATTGAACCACCTATTGGTGTGATGTGACAGGAAACTCATCAACGATTAGGTAGTGTGATGCAAAGCGGGTCAGTGTCAAGGTGTATAATTTGAGTATTGTGTGTACCTTCCTGGTGATGGATGTAGGCAGGGTTGCAGGCGGCATGTTGCCTATCCCTGTAGGCTCAGGGCATGAGGTAGGGTACATCCATCTCAGGGCACACATGCACTCTTGCGCTATGGCTGTTTGGGAACGGCAATCTGTCACTTTGCGTCTGTGAATGTAAACTCCATGAGGACACCGAGACGGGGATCGAACTCGGACTCTGCAAGGCGATGCTGTTAACCACTAAGCCGCTGTGCCACTGTAATTTATTACTGAACGGTTATAGTTGGAGCTAAGGTTGCTGAAGCATATGAAAGTCGAGTGAGTTCCTGTTCTCACTTAAAACCAGCTTGACATCGTTTTCTTTCGTTCTCTCTATCGAATGCTCTCTCTATCTCTCTCAAAAATGTCTTTCAATTTTTTTCCCCTACAAAAGCCAGAAACCACAGAAACTGCTTTGTTCTGCAGAAATTTCCTTGCTGATAAACTTGACAGAGCACTTCCAACTGAGACGTGATATCCAAAATTCTGTTTGACCGGTGTTTGAAGAGGTAGTTCTCTCACAGACGCGATACCACCTCTGAAATCTTTGCAAAACAACTACTCAGTGCTTGGAGATGGAAAATTCCCCTTCGACACTGTATCAGGCTTAATTTCATTTCCATCTGACATCTGGGTGGTGTTGTCGTCAGTGCAAGAAATCATACAAAACAACTTCCTGGATCTTTCAACAAAATTCCAAGAGTGGCTTTGTCAATGCACGATTCTGGCATTGAAAAAGTGAAACGTCAACAAAATCAGCAAAGTGTGTATTTTTTTAACATGTATCTCGAACAAAATACCTTTTAATACTTTGAAGTTGTGGAGTACTATTTATTCAATATTAATAGAACTTTGCAATACTTTACCGGTTAAGTCAATAAACATTATTAATTATATACCGTGCGTTCTGTTTCAGTTGCGTTCATACTAAGGATGTACAAGGTTGGAGCTGCGGGTTACCTCTGTTAAATAAATCCGCAAAGAACTAATGCTACAATTGCGACAATTTCACATTTTAAGATTACGATTCAGTGCACCTTAAAGCACAGTGAAATTATTATTATAATTTTTTTAAATTATTTTTTCCCATGCATATCCCAGGGTTAGTCGGAATACAACGCCCCCTGGAGCAGATAAGGTTGAGAGCCTTGCTTAAGGGCTCCATAGTAACAGCTCAGGACTCGACCTTATGATTGGTAAACCCAGAGCCTTACCCGTGTGATCCACCACTGCCCCCTGTTTTATTTTGTTAATCACTACAGATTTCAAAATCCTTAAAGATTGTGAGCATGGGGCCTCCGAGTGGCGCAGTGGTTAAAGCGCTCGCCCTATCATCCGGAGATCGCTAGTTCGAATCCCGGGTGGTGCTGTAACCTCTCGCAGCCGGAGGTCTAGAGAGAGCTGATTGGCCGAGCTCTCTCAGAGGGGAGGGATGAGAGGAATTAATCATTAATCACGGCTCTACAGCCAGTCAGGGGCGTCTGTGAGCTCGCGCAACGGAGGGAGCGGATAGCCAACGGTGCGCGAGCGAGCAGTTCGAAAAGATGCGGTCGGCTGGCGTCACATGGTTCGGAGGAAACACGTGATAGTCTTCGGCCCTCTCGGCTGAGTGGTAGTAGTAGCCTTAATGTGGGAGCCCCCTAGTGACGGGGAGGAATTGGACACGACTAAATTAGGGAGAAAATCGGGGAAAAATCAAAAAAAAAAAAAAAAGATTGTGAGCATGGAGTGCTGTCCAAGTCTCTGTACATGAGAATTTACTATACCAACAGTATATTAATATAAACTCCACGATCAGCCAGAACTAGTTTAATAAACCTCACCTTTTGGACAGTCAAATTCAGTGTGTGTGGTTTTTTTTTTTTACCCCCTTTTTTCGGCATTTAAGATTTAATAATGTAATAAGCCATTTACAGAACAGCACATAATACTGCTAGTGATGAAACAACTAAATTATAAAAAAGGGCCATTTATGGTATGCGCCACGTTTTTGCATCTTTGTGTCTGATGCACTGGATCTCGTTTCTACTCTTGACATCAGCTCTGTATGTTATCAAAGGAATGCTTGAGGTTGTGCTTCAGTGACTTGGTTTAGGCTTGTAAAAAAAAAAAAAAAGCAAGGTCATTTTAGGAATTTACGGATAGACTTTTTTTTTTTTTAGAGATGACATTTTATATCATTACCGCATTATTGAAATCAGCATACAGTATTTGGTTTGAAAGACATTTTGCATTTTTGCCTGTTTTGGGTAACTTGCCTGGCAATCTTGTCAAACCATGAGAGAAATAAAGTAACCGAAGCTACACTGGTGAAAGATGTGTGTGTGTGTGTGTGTGTGTGTGTGTGTGTGTGTACAGCATGAATATATGTCGAGTATTGCGTTGGTGTATTTAGGAAAGATTTTTCTTAGACATGTTATGCTCGCTGATTCATAAAATGCAAACAACCGAGCAAACACAAAACCCGGACGTGATCTGTTAACTAGTCATTTAGGACGGTGTCGGGTTGTTTATTCTAACACGATTGAATTTTTCACAGAACACGTTTAAAGAGTTATCCATTCATTCGAGATTCAAAATTCAATCAACTTTATTAATTCCAGAGGAAAACAGCTTTGTGTTGCTTACTGTTGTTTTGAAAGAGGAATAAATAAGACAAAAGTAAAGACAAGATGAATCTACCCATTTATTTATTTATTTATTTATTGAAGTAATTAATTTTATTTATTTATTTAGGCTTGTATATTGCATGCTGCTCTGATTTTCATTAATTTATGAAGGGGTCACAGGGGCCTAGAGTCTATCCCAGGAGACTTTGGGTATGAGTCAGGGTACACATTGAACAGGGTGCCAATCCATGTCATGGATTGTGGGAGGAAACTACAGTATCTGGAGCAAACCCACCAAGCACAGGGAGAACATGTAAACTTCACTCACACCGACCCCAAGGTGGGAATCGAACCCTTGACTCTGGAGGTGCGAGGCCAACAGTGCTAACCAGTACGATGCCATGCCGACACTTGGATTATCTTTTTTTTTTTTTTTTGACAGATTTGGCACCATGTTGTTAATTAACTCTGATCATATGACTACGTGTGGCAGACATCCGAGCTTGTAGAAAACGCAACCTGCTAGAATGTTGTGTCCTCCTGTCAGTTTTTTTTAATGTAGTTATTTGAAAGTTTTATTGTTGTAAAAGTAATTCACTCTGAAAAAAGAGAGAACCAGGAGCAAGGATCCTTCCACCACACCGGATTAAGACTGTATGCACATAGTTTTTCTCATTTGTGTAGAACCTTTGCATGCTTTTTTTTTTTTTTTAAATTCAAGGACACGTCCTCTACGTCCTTTTGTGTTGACTAGCAGTGGTGTTTGGAATATGTAGATCAGCTCAGGATGGTGTACTTAATGTAGGTTGTGTAAAAAAAAAACAACAACGTCCGAGCAGTTGGAGTTTGTTGCAGTTTGAATTTTTACGGTACAAAAACCTGCTCACTCTTTAGGGTTTCTCTACACAGTGCGAGTATCGGGTCATGTGTGACCTTTCACAGTGAGATCGGAGCAGTTGCATATAAACTGTGTAGGGGAACCATTCCAACCAAAAACAACCAAGATTTTAGGAATAAGTTCCTAATTCCTATTGTTTATTCCCGGGTGATGTCACGTCATGGCTTAACGCGGGGTCTGGTGGGACGTTTGAAACTTAGGAACAACACTGTGGCTGTTTGGAGCTTAGAGTTATTATTATTGGTACTTAATAACTACAATCTGTACGTAACCCACACAATAACCATTATTATTATTATTATTATTATTATTATTATTATTTTTTTTTTCAAAGAGCACTATTGAGAATGCTGTACTAAAATAGCCGAAGACTTTGACATGTGTGGATAAGAAATGTAAACAAAGGATAATGGTTTCATTAGGTGACATAAGCAAGGTCATAATTTCCAACGCTAATTATCAAGGACAGTTTAGACATTTTTTTTTGTGGTTATAAACAAATATTACAATGATATTGTAATATCACTGTAATGTTGTGTATATACATTCATACGGCTGCAGGTTTCATGAAGTGATTTCAGATCAAAGTGCAAGAACATATGGAATAGTAAGCTCAGTTTCGTTCGTCACAGATCCTCAGTGGATCATAATGAACCTCATAAGGACAAAGGTGTCTGTCAGGAAAGAAACTGTCCCGTCAGCCTGGAAAGCCGACTACTCTTCTAGGAGGTGCTTCCCAGTATTCATGCGCAGCTGCGAGTCGCTTCACTGCGCAGGACAGGACAGCTGTTTGGTGTTGATGCCAGATACTGATTCAGAGCTGATGGAGCAGATAAAATCTCAGGCAGCTTGGCGAGGATGCGGATTTGCAAAGTGAGACGCTCTTCTCACATCGCATAGCGTTTGCAGACCGATGTAGGATCTGGGCTGCTGACTAATGTAAAAAAAAAAAAAAAAAAAATTCTTGTTTTTGGATGATCCTGATAAACGTGTTCGGTTTAAATAACCACAGGCATTGGGAAAACTATTATTACACAGACAGCGACACGTTTACTGTATAATTTATAAATGTGTTTCTGAAACTCGACTAACAATTAGTCAGTTATACAGTGTTTATGATTATGATGATCGCAAGGTAAGTATAATTAAATTTTTATAATAGAATTTTAAAAATAAAAATGTTGCAATTTTATTTCTTAAATTATTACTTACTAAGTTCAATTGATAGGTTTCAAGAAACAAAGCAGTGAAGTGAAGAAATCATTAAAATAGTAGTCATGAGGCAATCATTGACTTGCTTTTAGTCTAAAGTGAGTTTAAACCAAAGAAATGCGAAGGTTGGACAAACGGGGTTGATTAGCGATCTGTGTCTGCTCAAAGAAGCTAGATGTTTTGCTAGGTACCCGAAATCACACACGTTTAAAGCCTCCGATCTGCCTTTCTCAAACCCATTCATTACACAAAGTCTAAAGTTGAGTTTCGAGACGTTTGAGGTGGTAAAACGTCAGTTTCTTTATAATCCTACAGGTGGGACACTCTAAACTATTTAAACATTTTCATCCTGTGTTAAATTATTTCCTAGGTTAGTTTGGAAAGGCGAGATGACACAGATGCGTGCTGTTATTAAGAGCGGGCTGCATTTAAGTGATAAAACACTTTTTAAAGGTTTAAAATTGTAACAAAATTGGGGCAAAATTTAACATCAAATGGGGATATTTATAAAATCATGATACTTATAGAATCGCAATTTAAATTTACTTTTTAAACTGATTTTAAACTGGCGATTCCCATCCCTAGTAAATTGGCATCTGTGAGCCACATGTCAGTCGAATAAGGTTATGATGTGCAAATAGTTCACTAATAACACATAATATGGTTTCAATACAGTTTAACAATCATAATGATTACTATTGGAATGTTTTTTTTTTTTCTTTTTCGGAGGGGTTGTAAATTTAAATTATTTTCAATTATTTCAAAATTTTTTTATTATCTGAAAAAAGTAATATTGAATATCAATATTTAATAATTAATATCCAACTTACTGATGTGAATAAATGTTACCCTACATATACTGATGTGATTAGCCAGATTTGGTTACCTTACAAATAGACATAGCTTAACGAAGCTAATGTAACTTTTTTTTGGGGGGGGGGGGGTTCTCATTTCTTTGCTTATTATAAAAAAAATATATATTTTTGGAGTCTTAAAAATAGTCTAAATAAACGGATGGCTTTCCCGCTCAGATTTGTTATTGCAATCTAACATTCTCTGTTACTTCCTATATTTTGCATGCACGTACTTGTAAAGTTAACGTCCCGAACGCATCCCAAAGCTAAAGCTGATTTTTACATGGTTGAGTAACCTTGTTTTGACCGTCCCTGTGATTATGGGGTGACAACAGGGAGCCTGTGGTTCTGTCTTTCTTTCATTCATTGCGTTTCTGCCTCTCTGTATTGTATCTCTGGATTTTCCTTCATCTCGGCGTCTCAGCATGTGTCTGATCGCCCTGGCGTAGGTCCTGTTTTGTCTTGAAGGCTTTGTCTTGATGTCTGATCGTGTTTCGGTCTCTGTGTGTGTCTGTATCCCATGCGATTACCGCCTATGTCTTGGCCTACAGCGTCTGATCACATTGCCGTATGCCGTTTGTCTGATCTAGACATATCCCGTGTGCCTCTGATCACCTTGGTATATGGTGGGCCTCTGTTCGGGTCTGACTATCATAAGAAAAATTTGGGCAATTTAACTTTTGTTTTTAAAAAAATAATTTGAGTGAAATGATTGTAGATTCTTTGGCCAACATTGTGCAACAGTTTCTCTCACACCGTCTGATATCCGAGTTTTAACAGCAGGTTTGCTATTGAGAAATGTCTTGTAAAGTCCAAGTTTTCTTCAGAAACTGTTTTACAAGTGGTCTTCACCAAACCAAGAAGTGGTATTATAAAGCGTTCAGAGCTCTCAGACCTGTTCCTCATCCCTGAACTGTGAAGACCGACCCAGGAATACACACTCAGCTCTATTAGAGCGTTAACTGAAGCGCATGTTTTTTTGTTTTTTTTCACCGTTTAGAGCTTTATTAGGGACTGATTTTTCTTCCACTCCAGCTTGTGTGTCTTTGGGGGGGGGTGTGGGTTGGTGTTGGGGTTTGATGTCGAGCTGCATTGTTGCTGGAGCTCGTTCAGGTCCTCGGAGGCTTAATCAGAGTTGTTACTCCTCCAGTTTGACTCGTTTCCAAGGAGACTCCTTGCGCTGTGTGTTTGAAGGACGACCGGGAGGGAGGTTCATCCTCCCATGCGACTCGCAAAAAGACAATACCGAACGCTGGAAATTAAACTCTCAGGCTAAGGAGGGCTCGCAGGGGAATACCGGCTCGGCTTTCTGCCAAATGGGGCGATCTAACGATCATCTTTTTCTTCTGTAATATCACACGTGCCGCTTAGCGATGAAGTATACAGGGGTTAAGCTGAGACGTCGATGCTTCGATAATAGGATTAATGAAGAGATGCATTTTTAGTGATTTTAACTCCAACAGCAGCCGTTGTTATTGATTTAACATCACCTGCTGTTGTAGTCTTACAAAATAATAATAAAAAAAGTAAAGCTAAATGCCATCATCTGTTATACTTTGTATACTTTATTCTTTTAAATAGTTTTTAAGAAGCTAAGTTTAGCTGCTATTGGAATATGGGAATGCCGTCAAAAAATGTAGAACTTACAAAATGCGCATTGTTGTAATTATTATTATTATTATTATTATAATTTTTGAATTTGCGCTGGCTAACAGTACATTTCAGACCTGTGGGAAACACCGGGGTGCAATTTAATGCTGCTGTTCAAATGGGAAGATGTGACCAAAATATTTCCAAGGTCGTCAGCTGGCGGAGTTTAGGAACAAGTAAAGAGAAAATGACTTGTACTGTACTCCCTTTCACCTTATTCTTCTTGTTCTTATTTTTTTAAATATGAGCAGCCTTGGAATTTTAGCCTTGGCTGTAGGAAACATTAATGCTGTCCGAATGTGCAGGTTACACAGGGAGGATCGTGATTTCAGAAAGCTTTGCAAGCTTTTAAGCACTGAGATGCATCACAGCACGAAGTAATGCAAAAGACATCCTTCATTATGTTTGCATTTGAGGTGTAGCTTTTCCTCTCCTTCTCCGTATGTAAGGGCAGCACGTGCACCTCCTCCACACTCGTGCCATCTGGATGCAGCCAAACCTCCAGGAGTCATGTCACTCAAATCTCACACAACTGGATAAAAAACTTTTTTTATTTAAACACCAAATTAAATGTGTTCAATTCGGCTTATATAATACCTAAGAAAAACCAAAAAAACAAGGTATATTATCAAAGGAGAGGTCACTGACATATAAAAGCTGCACAAACTAAGCCCTGACAATACTTTCTGTTTTGCATACTTGAAAACTAACTTAATTTTTTACAAGCGTTGTGTTGTTTTGGGTGTAACGGTACACACGATCATACAGTGCTGTTCAGCACAGGTCGTATGGTTCTGTGTGCAGTGTGCTCAGAGTTCATAAAGTCTGACTAGTGCTGGGTAATTGGTTAAGATTGGTTACTAAATTTGAATGTTTTAAGATGAAAATATCGTATTGGGTGCACCCGGGGCGATTCCCATCTCTAAGACAGACGGCATAACCCGATAAACACCTCCTACAGCTTGTGCGTTGGTCGCAATTATGTCATTTCCAACTTGCGCGCATTCAACAGACAAAGTGGGGAACTGGGCGCCCCGGTGCTCGGGTTTTCTTAGCAGCATACTAGGCAGATGACTTCAGCAGATGAGTCATGTCTGTTTTGTTTCTTGGACAGAAAACTGTATAGTCAGTGTACCAGTGTTGGATTTTGGTTAAACAATAGAACTTAAACTCTAACTTAAACTCCTAGTACCCCAAATTGGCCACTGTCGTAGAGAGATTTTATGCCTAAGATATAACGACCTCTTTCCAGAGGCCGCTCGATATAATACGATATTGTCACGATACCCGTTTTGATTTGTATTGCTGTTCTGAAAGCATCACGATTTTTTAGAAATGTCCTGATTCTATATATGTTTTTGAGATTTCATTACAATTCTAAACAAACTTATTCTGCTATGTGAGTGTGAATTTTTGCCTTTCTTTATTTTTTTTATTTATTTTTTTATTTTTAACAGCGCACCGCCGGTAGGATTATAGAGTATCTGCAACATTTTACCACCTCACATGCAAACGTGTATAAATTAAAAACATTACTTGCCACCTAAAAAAAAATCACGGTGCATAAATTAGTCTTTTTTTTTTTCTCCCCTCTACTATTTACTGTCAAAGATTAACGGTTCACTGAATCGCATGAAAATAAATAGTAACCGTGTCATCACCAGGTGCAAATGATGTTTTTACATTGTTTTTTGTATATAGTTGGCCAAACAGCTCTTCAAATAATTATTCTTTACATAATCATTTAAGGGTGACCTGGTGAATGGAAACAACATCATAATGAATCTAGTCTCTTAAGTTCCCTTAATTTATGCAGATGCATCATCAGGATAAGGACAAGTGACGATCTCGGTGGTGTGACGAACTGTGACGTGGTTGTTGGTGCCAGATATGCTGGTTTGTGTGTTTTGAGAAACTGCTGATCTCCTGGGATCAGTCTCTAGAGTGTTCAGTAACTCAAATCAATGGCAGATGGCTCACAACAGTGAAAGGTCTCATTAGTCTGCCAGTGGGGACAGGGTCTCTTATACTGGGCAGGTGAAGATCAGAAAGGCATTTCATATCTGTCTATTTTGCTGATTTTTCTTTTTTCTTCCCAATTTAAAGTAATTGATCCTTAAATCAAGTTATAATTTATTTTGACTGTTCTTGGTACACGACAGAATTTGGATGAATATTAAAATTGTGTTTATTGACATCAATCAGGAGTTTATTGCGATTTTATTTCTCTCTAGTGAGTAAGTTTGTATGTTATGTAAATGATTATTAGGGTTACCTTGTTTCAAAGGATTATGAAGCTGTAAAATGGGACTAAAATAAAGGTATCCTGAAGTGAGAGATTGTCTGTGAGTCATATGTAGACTGTCGATTCGAATAGATTATTCAATTCAATAGCACCTGCTTGATTCGTCTCAATCTTTAACTCAAAACTCCAGTCCAGTAGATGGTAGTATGGCAACAATCAACCTAACAGCAGAAGAAGCGGTACATTTCCAACAGCTGTGATATGCAGGGTTTCCCCAAAAATGTAACATCATTTAAAATACGAATATCTGAGTAACTACATGTCAAGTCGGTAGTCCACTCGTCAAGTCGGTAGTCCACTCCTGTCAAACACGCTGTAGCACATCTTGTGTAATATTCTAAAGCGCCTCAATGATTCTCTGCCTGAGTTCTTAGTAGGATGTAGGAAGAGGAGGGGATAAAGATCAGTCCTTTCACATACAACCCCATAGAAAAAAAAAAGTGTCAGGTGAACATGGGGGACATATCAACAGCACATCGCCATCATCACTGAATTCCGTCAATTAAATCGAATCACACATGATGGATTACATCACACAATCTGTTGATTCTAGTCTCAATTCAGTTCTGTTTTATTTATGTAGCGCTTTACAGATTCTTAGAGAAATGCGTGAGTAAATGTATACAAATCTCAATGCTCAAACTGTCCCTGACGAGCGAGTCGAGGGTGACGGTGGCTAGGAAAAACTCCCTGAGATGGCAAGGGGAAGAAACCTTGAGAGGAACCAGACTCAACCGGGAACCCATCCTCATTTGGGTGATATCAGATTGCAGGAGTCGATCTTCAGTCATGTCCTGTTAAGAGGCTGGAAGGTGTTTAAATTAATCCGATAAGTTTGTTGGCAGACTGGTTTTGGGACAGATTTTTTTAGATAACGGGAAGCTGAATGGTTAATTAGAGGTTATTGCATCGCAAACTATAAAATCCAGTAATTTCCCAGTATGCAAATGCAGAATGTAGAGCACCGGGGAAAACACCGTCCTTGTCTGGTGGTTGGGTTTAAATCTTTTACATTTTGGTTTTGTTTTACAATTTCTTACATGAGTAGATGTGTACATTTGTGCTTTTTCTTCTCCAAAAATGTGTTTGATTGTGAAAAAACAAAGAAGACAAAGTTACTCTAATCCTTTATCACTGTTTCTCCCTACAGACTTCGCGAAGTGTCCGAAAAACTCAACAAATACAACTGTAACAGGTGAGAAGTTTGAAACACCACACCATTAGCTAAACTCACTGGAAAGCCAAAAGCGGATTACATTAACCACTTAATTAATTAATTTATTTATTTATTTTTAAATGCTGATCTAACCTCTCCCTCTTTGTTTTGTAGTCACCCACAGCTGAACTTGCTGGAGCAGGCCACGCTTAAGCAGTGCGTCGTCGGACCAAACCACGCTGGCTTCCTGCTCGAGGTAATGGGTTGGCGTTATCCCCCGTCTTGTCTTTTCACACAAGCTCAGATTTTTATCAGCAATTCGCTTTAGAAGCCGCAGGAAATGACGCCGCGCTCTGTTTCAGGACGGACGGATCTGCAGGATAAGCTTCGCCGTGCAGCCAGATCGACTGGAGCTGGGCAAGCCGGACGGAAACGACGGGTGAGACTCTAATCACGTTTTCTAAATAGGAGCAGAGGGAGAGATGCTTTTATGAGCAGCTCGTTCTGGATGTAATTGCGCGCCTTTTTCGGGAGGTGGCGTCGATTTCAATTCGTTGCTTTTGGAGTCAGGTTTTCCGCAATACATGAACTGCATTTTCTTGACAATATTTCTTATGTTTAAAAAAGAAAAAATTGGATGGTTTGTTGAGCGATATGTTAGTGGTATGTTTTAAGCATGTTAATGTATTTGTTTTTTAAAATAGTGCGTAATAGAATTGCGACAGTTCTTCACGCTTTATGCCACAGTGGAAATGTGTTTTTTATTTTTTTCTTCTTCTTTTTCTTCCTTCCCTCTGGAATGAGGGTATTAGCTGATTTGTGAACTGAGAGGTCAAGGGAAGCCATTGGATTTAGGAATGAGACATGAGGGAGAAGATAATCTATCCCTTTTGAATCTTCTTTTTCCCCCTCTCTTTTCAGTGCATGGTGTTATTGCTTTGCTGCTCTGAAATGAAATGGCATTGCTTTGCTTTGGGTTGTACAATGCTGCTGGCTTTTTCTTTTCTTTTTCATATAATTTAGCGCATTTGTAGTCAGTGCTTTCCATTGAGAATTCCAGGCTATTGCATCTACTCTTTCTCTCTTTCTCACACCGCACCTTATATAACCCACAAACCTAAAAGTACCAAAATTATTACTAATCATTATTAAGAGCAGATCGCTGTCCCAGCACTAAGCAGCCATTTTTCTTTTCCTTTTTCTCTTCTCTACTTTAATTAATTAATGACTTGCAGTCAGTTCTGACGTGTCCAAGGGTGTTGCCATGCTATTTAGCCCTTGAATTCTTCCTCCCCTCGCTATTTAAGACTTAATAATAAGAAATTAATACATCAGTGCCTGGCATGGCCGGGCTGTATTCAATAGTCCCGAAAGTTTGGGGCTGCAATTCTTGTAACTGTAATCTCCGGTCTTTTGTTTCCAGTTCAAAGTTGAGCAGTGGCTCAGGGACAGGAAGGACCTCCAGGCCAGGTAGGACTAGTGATCCGCCCTGGTTCCTGTCTGGTTCTGACACTTTGGGCCGACTGGCAGGCAACACCCTTGGGTAAGTGGCTGGAAGCGAGGCATTCAAAAGCCTGGCAGGGAAATCCTGAAGTTTTTTTTCCCCCCCCTCCTTTTGTGTTATTTCAGGCTTTGAAATAATGATAAACTTCATTCCAACACATAATCAGATGAAAATAAAAATACTATAGCTTCCCTAACGGGCTTGGAAACAAATCACAAAACATAAAGACCACAAGAACAGATGTGGCCTTTTTAAAAAACAAAAAAAAATTAATCACTATAAACTGGGGAACATAAATGTTGGATACAGTAACGTAAAAAAAATTCCGAATATTGTTCTGTGAAAAGAATTAACAAGCTGGCCCTTCCCCATTAAATTCAGTCAGATATTTAAACTCCCAGGGTCGGGCATGATTTATTACCTTTTTTTTTTTTTTGCATACATGTGAATGTGTGTACGTGTACGTTTCTGTACAGGAGCCGCTGGAGTTCAGGAGTTGGCGGAGGAGGCGGAGCCAGCGGGGGCAGTGGGGGTGGAGGGACCGGAGGAGGTGGGGGTAACAGCGGAGGAGGCGGAGGGGCGAGCGGAGGCGGAGGAGCGTCTTCCGGTAGATCAAGCGCCGCAGCCCGTGATTCGCGGAGACAGACACGCGTTATCCGCACGGGCCGGGACAGAGGGTCAGGACTGCTGGGGAGCCAGCCGCAACCCGTCATACCGGCATCAGTCATTCCTGAGGAGCTCATCTCTCAGGTATCACACACGCATGTACACACACGTGCACGGATCAAAAAGGTATGTGGTCACGAAAATGTGAATTTTGTATAATAATTTTTGTATTATTTTTTTCATATCATCTTAGGCGCAAGTGGTCCTGCAAGGGAAATCGAGGAGCGTCATCATCCGCGAGCTGCAGCGCACCAACCTGGACGTCAACCTGGCCGTGAACAACCTGCTGAGCCGGGACGACGAAGACGGGGACGACGGCGATGACACGGCCAGCGAGTCCTACCTACCTGGAGGTGAAGCCTCTCAATTATAACCGGCTTTCGTATTTAAACTGTCGCTTTGAAAACGCAACGCAGCAGAGACGTTCCCCGCTCATTCCGGATCAACAAAAGTGATCATGTTCATCATCTTAATCGAGAATGTACTAATCAGACAGGTGGGAATTAGACACGTCTCGATGAGGGAGGTAATCAGGAAGAAAGAAAAGAGAAAACTACAGTCTACGGCGTTTATCTGTTTACATTTACTTTTATGAAACAAGTTGCTTTGTTTAATCATGTGTTGCTACAAACGTTCTCTTGTAGGTCGAAAAATTCTGCAAAACGCTCTCTCCTGAAGACTCTACCACGTCTGAAAAACATACAGGAACAGATTTATTTCTGACTGTTGCTATAACGTCTTCCAAAATTGTCGCATAAACACGTCTTTCATAATAAGTTATACAAGTCCCAGTGTTATTGTAGAACTGAGAATAAGTGCATTCATACAAACCCATGATTTGGCCTGCAGGTTAGAATACCAGCACATTAGTATAATTAGAGGATTAAAAAAACTTTTTAATATGCAGGGAAAACTTCCATGAGTGTATCCATAATCAGTGCGCTCTCTTACAGAAGACCTGATGTCGCTGCTGGATGCCGACATCCACTCAGCACACCCCAGCGTCATCATCGACGCGGACGCCATGTTCTCCGAGGACATCAGCTACTTCGGCTACCCGTCCTTCCGGCGCTCGTCGCTGTCGCGCCTCGGCTCTTCACGAGGTAATGGGCAAAACGCAAAGTTTGCACAGTGACGTGATCGTGTACATGTTTATCGTGAATGTATAGAAGTAGAACAGAGACAAATTAAAAGACAAAGCAAAATTTGGCAGATCGGGGAAATCTCCGTTTATAACCTCATGTAAATCTGTCTGTAGGCATGTGCTGATAATCAGTTGTTCAGTCTGTTGTGATATTTCACAAAGGATATTTGGTAGTAATTATGATTGTTAGCTTTTTTTGACCGTTGTGCGTGGCGGGTAAGAGGTTTGTTGGTAGGTAGACAGATATATTTTGAGTGCAAGATTAAACTCTCATACACACTGGCAATAAAGACTGAATGCCATTATGTGTAGAAATCTTCCTGGAGGTTCTGGATTTCATGTGTGCAAAAATGTTCAGAATTTCTTTTGGCTCAGTAGTTAATAAAACACTTGGATAAAACATGGCTTCTTGGAAAACGTGATTCAGCACAAAGACGATTAGTTTCTGATAAAGTCATGTCTCGAAATGTGTTATTAGCTTTTATACCACCGCGATTGTTCATCAAAGAATGACTGTTCATGGTTAACGTTTAAACATTGCAGAAACATCTGCAAAATAAGATGGTTCCTGGTATTGCTAGCGTTATAGCAGCTAAAACAGTCATCCTTTTTGATGAAACAAAAAACAGCTCGTCATGCAGCCTGAAGACTAAAAAAAAAAAAAAAAAAAAGGTTGCTTTCATTATACCAGTATAAACAACAGTCGTTCTCACAACAGCGTCTCTCTCGATGAAACAAAAACAAGAAACAGCTCGACATCCTCCAGATTAATCATAAACAAGCTCATTAACATCTAAACCAGCGACTTGAATTATAAGACAACACTACTGTTAGAACGGACGAATCAAAATCATTCAAGAGCACTGTGGTATAAAATCTAATGAAGTTCCAAAATTCGACGTCTCCGTTTCCTCTCGACTGTGTGTGTCCGTGACTGTGTTTGTCGTCCGTCTCGCTGCATGGTCCCAGACATTTCCCTTAACGAGCCCTCTGAGAAAGGCCCTGCTGCGGGAGAACCTGCATCCTGAAATCTCTAGAAATGTCCGTCAGTCTTCACCGGACACCTAAAACTCGCAGCCAGGACGGTTCCTACTGTCCGAGTTGCCATTGTACGACTAGAAAGATTGCTGGGTTACAAATCCAGCTTTGGGTTTTTGACGACCATTGTGGATTTATTTATTTATTTATTTATTTTTTAAAAGACACTCCCTTAAACATGGAATTGATTCTGGCTGGAGTGAGGCAGAAAAATATGTGCAGATTTGAAAATCGAGTGAAAATTTGGCAAAGATTTGCTTTTTTACAATTTTGTTTAATTGACTGTAATTTCCGGATTGGAAGATGCGCACTTTAGACCTAGCACATGCAGTGACTTGTACAGCAATATCACCAATACATCATCGAGTTTCTGACCAAGCCTTAATTTAATGTGCGTTTTAGTGTCAACACTGAAAATCTTTTCAAGTATATACAATATTTATATGTCCAGATGGCTGGACAGTGCAAAAAGCCTAGGATATGAAGTGGCAGCAAAAATGTGCAAGATTATTGTCAGGAAAATACGATCCTGATTTATTAAAATTGAATTACATTTTATTTACTTTATTTATTGCAAATGCCTTCTGTAGTTAATTAGTGCAAAGTTTTGTTAATCTGTTTCATTGCAAGGGTCTTTCCCAGAGAGTGGCTTATGTGTATCCCACTGGTGTGACCCTATTGCATACCAGTTCTCCTTCTCCCCCTAGAGCGCGAAAACGAACTGATGCGCGAGCGCGAGTCCGTGCTAAGGCTCCGCGAGAGGCGGTGGCTGGACGGCGCGTCCTTCGACGCGGAACGTGGCTCGACCAGCCGGGACGGAGAACCCAGCCTGGACAAGAAGAGCGTCCCCCTGCAGAGCCCCGTGTCTTTGGGAGAGGAGCTGCAGTGGTGGCCTGATAAGGTGCGACACGACCCTAGAACCTGAACCGTTTCTGATACGAGACTTGCTTTTAATTAATTATAGTCCGGCACGTTCGTTGGATGGATGATGTATAATATAAATGTTAGCGTGCGCTAAGATTATTAAAACTGGATCATCATTTTTTTTCTTCTTCCTAAATTTGGTGATTGGCAGTGTGCGTTATGAAGTCGCTGCCTTTTATTTTCTCGCTCACTCCTACCTCTCTCTGCCACTGCAGCGTTATATAACATTTAATATCATTCGTCCTGCAGATGTGAGGTTGTTTAAAAAAAAAAAAAAAGACTATGATGTACGGTTATCATGCTGCACATTTATTAGACTAATTTATCTATATTTTCACGTGTGCGCGTGACTTTTGTTGTGTATTTTTATTATTCTTTGGATCAGGGTGTTAATTGGTACATCATCTACATACTTCTGACAACACTTTTTCTATTAAGATGTTATTTGACTTGTTTTATGAAATATAGATCATATAGATATGATCTGACCAGGGACTTGGCTAATGTTACCTTCTCTTCCCGGATGTCCAGGAGGGCGTGAGGTTCATAAGCATAGGTGCGATGTTCTCCGAGCTCGTGGCCATCAGCTCCAAGGGCGACCTCTACCAGTGGAAATGGAACGAGCCAGAACCGTACAGAAACTCACAAGTAAGGGCTACGCAGCAGAGTCGAGCTCCGTCAAAGAGCCTATTGAGGACATCTTGAACCACACACCGCTCGGGAATGCGCTGATAAATTATTCCTCAGTAGAGAAGTCTGTTCCAGTGTATTAGGATGGAGAAGTGGTTCACTACTTGCATGTTTTAGCAGGAAAAAAATGGAAATGGCTAAAAAATTGTTAAATATCAGTTTTTGATTTTTGACAGCTTATGATTGTGTGTGTGTGTGTGTGTGTGTGTGTGTGTGTGTGTGTGTATGTATATATATATATATATATATATATATATATATATATATATATATATAAAACAGCACAGAACACATCAAAACGGTCACAAAATACAGTGAATAAGTTAAAATTCGAAGCTGAAAGCATCTTGTGTATTTAATATTTTCCTCCACTTGACATTTTCTTTTACTTATCTCTTTAAAAAAAAAAAGTGCACGAGTATCTAAACAGATGCTTTTTAAGGACACCATGTCATGTCAGAAGAAGATTTAACCAACATGAACCGGATGCACCCACTTAGGTTTTATAATCTCGCGCCCCGTCGTGCCACTGCGCTGCCAGGAAATTTCAATATTCTGATGTCAATCTTCTTCAGTGTTGAATTTGATTACAGTTTTTTTCAGAATTTCATAATCAAGTTCACATCCATCATCTTTTCCAGAATCCTTCAGTCCATCACCCTCGCGTGTCCTTCCTCGGCCTGAGCAATGAGAAGATCACGCTCTTGTCCGCGAACAGTATCCGGGCAACGGTGGCTACCGAGTCCAACAAGGTCATTTTCCTGAAACACTGAAAAACCTCTGCAGTGGAGTAAAGCATGACGAACCAGTTCTGTTTTAAGAATAATATATGTTTAATTACGTGTCGTGTGTGTGCGCAGGTGGCGACGTGGGTGGATGACACGCTGAGTTCAGTAGCGTGTAAGCTGGAACACGGGGCTCAGACCTTCCCGGAGCTGCAGGGTGAACGCATCGTGTCTCTGCACTGCTGCTCTCTGTACACCTGCGCCCAGCTCGAGACCAGCCTCTACTGGTGGTACGTACTCGCGCCACCCTCACACTCGCTAAATATTCCTTCTTTTTCTCATTCTTCTCATTCATATACATACACCTATATACATTCCACCTTATTTCTTTTCTGATTTATTTTCCTTTTTATGTGTATACCATTATTGATCGTTCATTCTTTTTCTTTCTTTTTTGTTCTACATGCAAGATTTTCTTTTTTCTTCCAGTGTTTGTTACTTTTACTTTATCTTCTATACGTGTACTTTTTCTATCACTTTTTTCTCTTGTACTTTTTCCTTTTCTTTGATGTTCTTCCTTCCTTAGTTCGTTCACACTTTTTTTTTTTTAAGCGACCTTATATTTTAGTGACTTTTGTTTTTGCATTTTGTTGTTTCCCCCCACCAGTTTCTTTTTTTCCCCCTTCGTTTTCTCAGTTTTTTTTTCCTTTTTATTTATTATTGATTTTTTATATGTATTTATGCACACCACTAAAACCCCTGAAAGGAAAGGGAAGACCTACTCACTGGAACTGGCACATGAACAGTTTCTTCTTTCTTTCCTTTACAGTGCTTGTCATAGGGCAGTTTGAACACGAAGTAATCTCACTGTAATTTCTGCCTATTTATTCACAGGGGTGTCGTGCCTTTCAGCCAACGCAAAAAGATGCTTGAAAAGGCCAGGGCCAAGAACAAGAAGCCCAAATCCAGCGCCGGAATCGCCTCCATTCCCAACATTACAGTGGGCACTCAGGTAGGAAAGAGGACCTCACTAGCCTAGCGTCTTGTTTTCGACTTTAGTTTGTATTTTAGGCTGGGAGGAAATTCCTTTTATGGAATTTATTCCTGTATATCGTAAAAAGTAATTTCGCCGAGCAGGCTGCGTAGCGATCACGCAGTAGCAATACACTCCACAGTCAGCTCATGTCGTTGGAGCAAATTGTGATATATTCGATATTTATTTGATTTTGGAAGTTTGCGAAACAAAATGGTTGACACAGTAGATGTTTTGGTTTATATAAATGAATGCAAATTGCCATGTGCTTCTTTTTTTCTTTCCCTTGTGTACAAATAGGTGTGCTTGAGGAACAATCCCCTGTATCACGCCGGCGCCGTGGCCTTCTCTGTGAACGCCGGCGTCCCCAAGGTCGGCGTACTGCTCGAGTCCGTGTGGAACATGAACGACAGCTGTCGCTTTCAGTTACGCTCTCCCGAAAGCCTGAAGAACATGGAGAAGAGCTCCAAGGCGCAAGAGACCAAGTATGACCCTTTAATGCTAAGCGTTACGATTTCCCGCATCGTGACCATATGTCAGTATTTCTTTTCTGTTTGGATGTCCGATGGTTGTGAATTTTTATTCATTTATTAACCCGCCCCTCCCCCAACAGGACGGAAATCAAACCTGAAATGGTCAAGACCGAGATGGGTCCACCTCCGTCTCCGGCGTCCACGTGCAGCGACACCTCCTCCATCGCCAGCAGTGCCTCTCTGCCTTACAGTACGTACTGCTACACCTGGATAAAGGGTTTTAATATTTTACTCGGTTACGAATGGAGAATACAGGGAGTTTACATAAACCACGCTAATGTTCAGTATCTCCTTGTATAGTCATAATACAGGAAGCCCCGCCCCCTTAATAAGATGAACGGTTTATTGACTGAAGTGAAATTAGGGATGTTTGCATGAAGCTGTCACTGTTTTTCTGCAAGTAATAAAATATATTTTATTTCAGCTTGCTTTGATTTCCTCGTCAGCATTGTTGACGCCTCTGAATCATCTCTATTAATGAACCATTAATCGATATATGCACACGGTCAACACTGGACTAGACAAACTCACGGATCGTGTTTGATCCGTGTTTGACAAAAACAAACTGTTTGTTTTTTGTCACAGATTGATTGATTTTTTTTTTTTTTTTGAGAGCAGCAATAAAAAGAAAAACAAGGACGGAGATGTAGACATATTTTTATTACGGTCGACCCCCACAAAGTCGTGGTTCAGAGTTGAAGGCTCGAGTTGTCCGCCGATTTTTATTAATTAATACATTTTTTAATCCAACTAATTGTGGAAATCGTAAATATATTCCGCAAATTTATTCAATGGCTTTTTTATTGCGATATATGAGTTTTCATGTGTTTTACCGCTAAACTATTAAGAACAATATCATTACTAATTTAGTAACAAATAATAATGTAAATTCAGATAAATTTCTATATAAAATATCGACTGTATTTAGCATAATATTATTGGCACGTGTTTTTTTTCAGCACCAAATGTATTTTAGTGTTCGAGGAGACACGGCTGTATTAGCATTCAAGCTAATCGCCACCAAGCTCTTCAGCTAATCGCCACCAAGCTCTTCCCAAAAGAAGAAAAAAAAAGGGAGAGGAAAAAAAGAGGGAGGAGTTCAGCTGGTTTCGCTTAGAGGCTTTTATTAAGCTCAGGGGAGCGTTTGTCTCACATGTGTCTCACTGTGCTGCAGAACGGAGGCGCTCCACACCGGCGCCTAAAGAGGAGGAGAAGGTCAACGAAGAGCAGTGGCCTCTGCGCGAGGTCGTATTTGTGGAGGATGTTAAAAATGTCCCAGTAGGGAAGGTAGGTTATCCTGGAGCATCGAGGATGTGGAGACTAAGCACAGCTTAGGATCAGGATTATAATTATAGTGATGGTGTATAATATTAGTTATAGTGTAAAAAAAATAATAAAATAATAAAATAAATAAATAAAAAACAATGCAGTATTTTCAAGACTCCTGGATATTTTTTACTATTTAGAAAACAGTTTTACATAGTTACATGTCTAAATAATTTTTTTAATTAATCATTAATTTTGATAATGCTCATGCAACTACTGGAGGCAACCAGATGTGTACAGAAATCCTGCTGTTTAATTTTAGTCATTGAAGCTCACCAGTATCAAAGACAACTGATTAATTATCTGGAGACAATTTCACAGCTTAATTGGGTGTATTAATTTTCAGATGTCATGTATGCTTTTTATTTATTTATTTATTTTTATAAATACAATTTGTATAAAGTTATCTTTTAAAATATGAACTTTATTTGAATCATCCTGTTTTTGTGCACTCGCAGGTTTCATCACCGTTAAATGTATTATTAAATACATTGCAGTTAGATAACAATTCATGTTTAGTAGTCTTTTTTTTTTGTTGAGTTGATTCGTTATACTTGATTAATTATAAAGACGTGTTTTAAATTCTGACCTACATCATGCACATTACTTTGTAACTATCCTATAAATAAATGTCGAGTGCCTCAGTTCAAGAGCCCTGCATGTAATAAATGCTATATACACAAGTGATGCAGTTTTGTCAGCTTATAACATTGTGTGTAGCGCATGTAGATGCTAAAGTGCTGTAATTGTAGTGTTTGAAATGTTTTGCTGTCTGTCTGTGTGTTTTCTCTGACATTGACGCCACGTTTGCAACGAATCTCTCTTTTGAACTCAAGGTGCTAAAAGTCGATGGTGCATATGTTGCTGTGAAATTTCCAGGGACGTCGAGCAGCGTGAGCAGCCAGAGTGCAGCTCCCACTGACTCTGACCCGTCCTCACTCCTGCAGGACTGCAGGCTGCTCCGAATCGATGAGCTACAGGTACTCGAACATGAACTACACGAACTCGCACACAGACAGACTGACCGTCTTGCACAAACACTGACGCATATAGAAACACAATATATGTCTGTTTTTAGAGATTGTGTACATACTAAGTGCTTTGTTTTCTGCCCCCCCTCTACAGGTTGTTAAAACTGGTGGAACTCCTAAAGTTCCAGACTGTTTTCAGCGCACACCTAAAAAACTTTGTATTCCAGAAAAGGCTGAAATTTTAGCCGTGAATGTTGACTCCAAAGGCAAGTAAATTAATTTTATTTAATTTTTTTGGTAAGCATTTAACAAACTCGCATTGTTTTCAGTAATGTCTTATGGAACATGCTAACATCCGCACCGTTTAAGAAATATTTTATATTTCAGAGGTTAGCTAATAGCTTCTCTTTGTTTAGCCAACTAAAAGCAGCAATGTAAAGTTAAATAATCAGAGTCTAGTTCTGCCACGATGTACACCTTAGTAACCCTGGCTTCCTCAGGACCAGCATCTTATATCTGTGGGATATCATTTTTTACTTTTTTTAATTCCTAATCGCATGATGAATAAGCAGGGTCAACAATCAGAGATATTTCACAACTTTACTAAGATCATCATTTCTAATTCCACATTCCTATAATAAGCAGCTCAGTGATTGCAGATTTCCTCTTTCAAATGCCTAGAAAATACACCCTAGATCCATTGTATTTATTTATTAACATTTGTGGACTATTCTCAAAAATGCTTTAAAAAGGTTTTGTGACTTGACTGTGAATAACAAATCCCAATGCTTTCTGTCTTAAGAAGAGGTGTGACCATGTAAAACTCTTACATAAGCAATCAGACCTGTTTTTACACCCTGCTTAACCCATTTTAATGTAAAAAAAAAAAAAGTTTTGTGCTTGCTAGATAAATTTTCATGGCGTAGCCCATTTTAAGTTGTTTTAAGTTTTATCTGATGTGAGAAGCAGCTGTTGATTTGTGCGTTTCTCTCCGACGCAGGAGTCCATGCTGTTCTCAAAACAGGAAGTTGGGTCCGGTACTGTATTTTCGACTTGGCCACCGGCAAAGCCGAGCAAGAGAATCATTTCCCTACGAGTAACCTGGCCTTTCTGGGCCAGAGCGAGCGTAATGTGGCCATCTTCACTGCTGGCCAGGTAACAAGCTTTCATTTATTACTTTACCTGTTTCTCCCCTTTTTTTTTTTTTGGCTTAATTTTTTTTCACTTTTGGTGGTGGTGTTTACAGGAGAGTCCCATCATCCTACGTGATGGCAACGGCACCATTTACCCCATGGCCAAAGACTGCATGGGTGGCATCCGAGACCCTGACTGGCTGGATCTTCCACCTATCGCCAGTTTGGGAATCGGAGTTCACTCCCTCGCCAACCTGCCCAATAACTCCACAATCAAAAAGAAAGCTGCCGTCATCATCATGGCAGTAGAGGTACATGACGTAATTCTGCTTTCTCCTTGTTAATCCGGCTGTCAGGCAATGTTTATGTAACGGTCTGAGAGTAGTCTTCTTCTAAATAAAGTGCTAGACTTTTTTTTTTGTTCGGCACAGACGTGTAGGCGTCTTAAAATCAGACTGCTTTCCTAAATGAGAAAAATCTGGAGTTATACCTTCTGTTGTGAATCACACTGAATTTATTAAAAGCAACTGCTATGTATTTTTTTTTTATTGATTCACATTAACATATAATAAATAAATCTGCTTTATTCAGCTTTATTTATGGCCTAGAGACATCTATGCAGTTGTGACTTTTTATTTATTTTGTACATAATTTTAAGGCATTATGTTCAATATGTGTTTTATATATAGACAGTAAAACCAAGTTTGATCAAATCTGTTAATAAATCCAAAGGTAAATTCTTTATAGATTCTTCAGCCAAGTCTTCATAATCGATTTATTAATTCTACATTAGTTTTACACCCACAGTAAAATACAGTCGT
Source organism: Clarias fuscus (assembly GCA_030347435.1). Lineage (NCBI taxonomy): Eukaryota > Metazoa > Chordata > Actinopteri > Siluriformes > Clariidae > Clarias > Clarias fuscus. Next base: position 19,598,307 of record CM059226.1, read on the forward strand.
GTTAAAGTTTAGAACCATTACATTTCATGTTTTAAGGACGTTCTTAAAATTGTAAAATGAAAGACAATCAGGATAACAAGGATATCTATTTTATACAATGAAATATTAATCAATATTGAATATGAACTTGATTCTTCAAAACTTTGCTGGATTCAGGTGGGCATAGATTCAAAAAGACGTCTGCAGTACTGTGGTGTCAATTGCTTGATCCATGTCTGCTTGATTTTTTTTCCCCTGAAGAACATGTACAGAAATTTGCCACCGTTCCAGAGCTTTAGGCAGATAGGCGAGAACTAATTAGTGACATCTCTTTTGTGCACACGGAGAACTATAATGCATGTCGTGATACCTTTGGCCACCACTGTACGTGAATCCACCTTGATTCCACATCGAGTTTCTTCTGTTAGTTATTGTAATAAAACGTACATCTCAATACCTGCCCGCTCGCGTGTATGTGTTTTAGAAGCAGACGTTGATGCAGCACGTGCTGCGCTGCGATTACGAAGCGTGCCGGCAGTACCTGGTGGGTTTAGAGCAGGCCGTGCTCCTGGAGCAGAACCCTCACGCGCTCGGCGCTCTGCTCGGCCATCGGTGCGACGGAAACAGGAACCTCCTGCACGCCTGTGTCTCCGTCTGCTTTCCCATCAGCAACAAGGAGACCAAAGAGGAAGAAGGTCAGATTAAGGAATTAATATCAAGGGAATAACAATAAATCATGTACGAATCGGTTTTATCGGTTGTAACTCTGTGCTGTGTTGCAGAAGCCGAACGCTCGGAAAGAAACACCTTCGCCGAGAGGCTGTCTGCAGTCGAAGCCATCGCTAACGCCATCTCGGTGGTATCCAGCAACAGCTCGGGGAACAGGACCGGGTCGTCCAGCAATCGCGGGTAAATCGTGGGAGATGTTGGGAGGGGGGAGTTTTTCAAAAAATATCTAATTCAGTGAACATAGCCGGCCATGGGTTTACTGTCATCAGCTGAAATTACTAAAGATGAGTTCTCTGTATGATCATCTACCGTCTCATGATGTTCCCCCTCCTGTAATCATTTTAATAGCTTATTCCAGATGAGTTTTATACAACACTTAACACTGTCTAATAGTTTTGGTGAATTCAGCTGTTGATCCATGGATAAATTTTTTATTTCTTAAGTACTTGTCTAAGATTTGGTCTCCATCTTATTTTTTCTTGTAGACTGCGTCTCAGAGAGATGATGAGGCGCTCGCTCCGAGCCGCCTCTATGGGCCGGCACGAATCAGGCCCCTCCTCCAGTGACCACCAGGACCCGGTGTCGCCCCCCATCGCCCCGCCTAGCTGGGTGCCAGACCCTCCTCCCATGGATCCTGGTACGTGCGCGCAAGTTTTACACTTTCATAGCATCAACATGTAATATCGTCCCAGCATGATGATCGTCCCTAACCTCCTCCTGCTCTTTCTCCTCTGATAGAGAGCGACATTGATTTCATCCTGGCCCCCGCAGTCAGCTCGCTCACCACAGCGTCATCCGGCCCCAGTCAGGGTCCGAGCACGTCCACCATTCCGGGTGAGACAAACTGTACGTTTATTACCTTAGGAGTTTGTTTTTCTTTAGTGAGAAGTAACCTGCATGTGTTGGCTGTGAAATGATGTCAGACGTTCCACAACAAACATAGTTTGAAATGTAAAGAATGTCAAGTTGTGAGATCCATTCATTCTATTCATCTGCTCGTCCTCTGCTAGGCCCGTCATCCGAAGCATCTATAGTGGAGAGCAAAGACCGCAAGGCCAACGCTCACCTGATCCTCAAGCTGATGTGCGACAGTGTTGTCTTGAGACCTCATCTACGGGAACTGCTCTCCGCAAAGTATGCACATCTCCTGTTAAGCTTGATTGTTGAGCATGATGGTTAATCAGTTGCACAGTATTTTTCTTCACATAACTGTATTTATATACTGTTTACGTACAGTATGCTAAATCTTACAAGCTAAATACTTACCACAGTCTAATTTAAACGCATGTTAATTGTTGGCAGAGTCTGAATAGTCTTGAAAGGTCATATTAAGTGGCTGTGTGCATGTTCACTCCTGTGCGAGGCTGACTGAGGTATGTTTTTTTTTTTTTGTTGTTTTTTTCTTAGGGATGCTCGAGGCATGACTCCGTTCATGTTGGCCGTCAGCGGGAGGGCATACCCAGCAGCCATCACTGTTCTAGAGGCAGCTCAAAAAATAGCCAAGGGTGAGATTGATTTGATGCAAGTTAAAAAATTTTTTTAAATGTTTTTATCAGTTTTGCTGTGTATTTTTAGACTGAATTACAGTGGAACCTTGAATTACGAGCATAATTCGTTCCGGAAGTGAGCTCGTATTCCAAAAACACTCATAAACCAAATCGAATTTTCTAGGGCTGCGACTTCCGGTTGCGCTGTGAGATGGAGTAGTCGCTCTAACCTGAGCTCCCGAACTTTTTAGTTTTTACATGGTCACTGACCAGCTTTAAGACTAATACTGCGCGGGCAGTATTGCATTTATTATACGTTAGACCACACTTTAGTGTGAAGAAATATGTTTAGGAAAACAAAGAAGGAGGAACAGGAACGGTATGACTCGTTGGCTAATACCATCACGGCCATATTGGCCCCGATGTTTCAAGAGCATCGAGCAGCGGTTCTAGCAGAGATTAAAAGTTCATACGTAAGGCTTGAATTTTCTAGGGCTGCAACAACTAATCGATAAAATCGATAATTATCGATAATGAAATTCGTTGTCAACGAATGCCGTTATCGATTAGTTGGACTGCTCACGTTACTGAGGCGCGCGACCACAAGATGCACAAATACACAAAGATACAGAAGCGTCTGCAGGAAAAAGCGCGCACCTATGGCGTTATATTCCTGCCACAATTCTGAGCGCGAGGTTTAAAATTGCACGCTCAACAGCTCGATTCTGCGCGTGCAATGTCTCCCCTGCTCGCACATGTTCTCCGTGCATGCGCGACTTCTCGATTCTGTGCGCGCTCAACATGTTTTCCGTGCATGCGCGACTTCTCGATTCTGTGTGCGCTCGACTCTGCCTGTACGCTCGCTCAACTTTGTCCAGTGTTACAAAACTGCCACAAAACCAGCCAATCACTGACCTCCGCACACTACTTCTGATTGGCTGTTTTTTCTCTATCAGCTGGCAAAAATCTGCAATTATTTTTAAAATGCTGTATTTTGCTTACTCAAATGCTGTTATTTATTTATAGAAGTCAGCATAAATGAGTTAATTCAAAAAAGAAATCTCCCATGCACTCCACAACAAGCAGCCACTGTAACAAATGCCATCCAATATAATAAGAGTACAACAATTGTTTTGCTTTTTTATTTATTTATTTATATTTTGGATATTTAGGAGTTTTACTGTTCAAAAACAAACTTTGTCTTTAATTTAAGGTTTAAAATGTAAAAATTAAAGATCATTAAAAACTCTATATGTGGCTTTTGCATTTTTTAAAGTTTAGTTTTATACATAACTAATACCCTAAGTTATGGTTGTATATAGTTATAAGCGTTTAGTTTTTATCCGATTAATCGAAAAATAATCGCCCAACTAATCGATTATTAAAAATAATCGTTAGTTGCAGGCCTAGAATTTTCCCATAAGAAATAATGAAAACTCAAATTATTCGTTCTACAGGCCAAAACAATAAATGCATAAAAAATAAAACAAATTAACCTGCACTTAACATTTAAAAAAAAAAAAAAAGTAAAAATAAATCCAGACAGATAAGTGTTTCCATTTGTGCGCGCAGGCGCCGTGTATTTGTGTGTGTGTGGAATTAGCCCCTCGCCTCGTCTTAAACAGTAAAACTCCTCCTCCCTCCCCCACCTCGTTTTTTAAGTTTCACAACTAACATACACAATGCAAACACTGTTTTAACGGGGGGAAAAAAGAAATTTCTCTAATGATACTCGCATGAGCAGACTAACGGAATCACTGCTGTAAAGTAAAAAATAAAAAATAACAAATGAACCAGCACCTTACCTTTGAAAATAATCACGACAGAGCTGAGTTTTCTGTGTAAAATAAAGCTGGTGTGTCGTGGTGTGTCAAATTACACACACGCGCACACAGAAGAGAGAGGGAGATATTGATTATACCAGTAAGAGACGAGCATTAAGATGCAGCAGAGGAGACGATTACGAGAGAGAAAAGTCATTGGCTCAGTTGTGATCACTTGCCGCTCAGTGTCAAAATAAGAGTCGCATGCGTGATGCATGATGCTCGGCACTCGTAAACTAATACTTGCTCGGTTTCAAATTAAAAATCTTTGCTCGGGTTGCGGAACACTTGTAAACCACATTACTCGCAATCCGAGGTTCCAGTGTATTACAATGAAATAAAATTTAATTTGGGTCTTGCTCTTAAAGATCGTATTTTGAATTTAAATACCCGTGTTGTAGTTCATGGCTCTTTTTTTTTTTTTTTTTTTTTTTGGACCTGCAGCAGAGTCCAGTATCGGGGACAAGGACATCGTCAACTCCGTGTTTATGGAAATGATCTGTCCTGCTGGGACAAACCCTGATGACTCGCCGCTCTACGTGCTTTGCTGTAACGACACCTGCAGCTTCACCTGGACAGGGGCTGAGCACATCAACCAGGTGAACACAACCTGAGAGTTTACCTTCGTTCAGCTTGAAGTGAAGAAGAACAAGTTTACTGATATTTAAAAAAATATATATGTATATAATTTTTTTTCCCCAAAACAAATTCTCAATATCATGGATAGAACATTGTAGTGAGCCCCTAAAGGGACATGGGTGGAAAAAATTTAACGTCCACCTTGAAAAAAATTTTTTGTGAGGCAAAAAAATAAATAAAAAATACACTAACAGGATATGGATGGGGGGAAAAAAGTAAGCTAGGGGGAAAAAAAATTTGTTCGTGAGATCTCGCAAACATCGAGTATATCATAATACTCGGGCGAAGATGCATACATGAGCCTCGAAGATAATACTCACATTAGAGTTACACATGCTTTGTCAAACAGGCAGGGAGAGAATTACTGAGTAGAATTCTCAGTAGCTGTGTTTTAACTTTCAGTTTGGCTTAAAATATAAAGGCGTTCAGTTCAGGGCTCTGTAGTGTTGAAGGCAACCTCGTCCAATTGAGCAAACAAAAATTATTTGAAAATGTACAGTTGCGCCTGGCCGCAGAGTTCACTATGCTCCGGCATGCTCTGACGCCATTAGCAACGGTGTATTTGCTGTAAGGAGGACCGATTTCGATGCTGTGAGGGTTTACGAATACTAACAAAGAGACCTGAGTGATACCATTCTGGGGTTTAAAACTCCTTGCCGTCGTGTGTCTACCCCACATCCTTATGGTTTGTCAGGGACAATCATTTTGATTCTTACACATACGAACTTACTACTTTTGATTGTGTAAAGCTGCTTTGCGACAATGTCAATTGTTAAAAGCGCTATACTAATTAAATTTCATTGAATCTTGTAACCTCGTTTACTTTACTGCATGATTTTCATGAGTGCTTTACTTATCGTTTGTTTGTGTGTGTAGGACATCTTCGAGTGCAGGACATGTGGTTTGCTGGAGTCTCTGTGTTGCTGTACCGAGTGTGCCAGAGTTTGCCACAAAGGCCATGATTGCAAGTGAGTAAATGCTTTTATTTACCTCGACTCATAAAGCTGTTGTAGCTTTATTCAGTCCTTTATGAACAGAAATGATCACTTTCTGAAGAGCTGGATTTCACATTACTGGGTTATAATTTGTTTTCGTTTTTGGGTATACAAGTACGAGTACGGAAAGTTTCCTCGCAACTGGGTTTTCTGATCCTCTCATGTAGAATCAAAAGTTATAATTTCTTTTAAAGCGCCGAAATTGCACTGCTACCGGAAATGAATATGGGAATGACATCACAGAAATAAAGCAGAAATAACAAAATGTGTGATTATTATAATAATAATAATAATAATAATAATATTTGGTTACAGAAAACATGTAGTTTTTTATAGTGTAGTTGGTTAAAATAATATAAAATTTAGTTCCTGACACTCTGTAATGCTCTACATACTGTATAACTCTACAACCCCAGTATGTCTATATTTATTAAATGGAGAAAAAAAAGAAGAAAAACTCAAGAAAATTGCCGAAAAATATTCTGAATTTTAAGTGCTACGTGCTCTGACAGACAGTGCCAGTGTCTCCGCCTCCCCTCAATCTTTCGTCTTTTTCAACTTCTTACTTTTGACATACGGTACCTATATAACCGGTATGTACCGGACTGAAACAGAACGCGAATTTCGGTGCCTCATTTCGGTGCCACTTAAATGCCACTTAAACTCTTGAGGACTTCGGAAAGCTTTGATAATACAAATCTAAAACATTGTTGCCGTAATGCTACTGTCCATTTTATTTTTGTTGATTAAAAGTTTTAGTTTAGATGAAAAAAATAAAAGCACAAATCATCAGGAAATGAGACCATCCGACATGCGCGAGAATGCAGCATCTTGCGTGACACTCGCTCTGACGGCAGCAGGTGGTCTACCGCTGTCTTAACTTAACTTTGTTAAATTAACTTTCGTTAAAATGCCTAAACCTAAACGGTCGAAAGTGTGGCTGTATTTCACAAGAAAGGATTCCGACCCCGTGACGTGCAGCAAATGTTTTACAGCAGTTGCGTGTAAAGGGGGAAACACGTCAAATCTAACGAAACATTTGAGGGCACACGGAATAAACTTAAAGCAGAGGGATGCACCGTGTCTGACAGCTTACAGACAACAGCTGGCGCTATCGGTGTGGATTACCTCAGCCCCAGTCATACCAACCGTAGCAAAAAGGAGTCCAGCGATTATGATGATTACAGCAGCCTTTCCGCAGGTTAGTAGTAGGATAATGTAATGTTAATTGCAAAATGCAAATCTTGCATTCATGCTAACAAATGGTCAAACAATTTGTAAAATACTAATGTAACATGGATTCTGTTTATAATTATGGGTTTCCAGCTAGTACTTAAACTTTTAATATATTGGTCAATTTTAAGCATTAAATTTTTTGTTCAATAAAAATGTATTCTTGAGTTAGGGTTAGGGTTATCTCAAATCATCATCATTTTGTGACTTTTGCAAAGTATCGGTTCAGGCACCGTTTTGGCACCGGTACCGGTTTAAAAGTATCGATTTGGCACCGGTATCGAAAAAAAACCCAAACGCTACCCAACCCTAGTTAGTAGGCTGAATCTCTGAAATGTGAAATGAATAGAAGTGTCAGATAAATCTAAATATTGTGTTTGCTGGTAATGCCGGCCCGTTCCGCTTGCTAACACTGCAAGTATATTTCAGAACTGTGAGAAACACTAATATTAGATTTCCATCTAACTGTGTGTGTTTGTGTGTGGCTCCAGGCTTAAGAGAACATCTCCCACTGCATACTGTGACTGCTGGGAGAAGTGCAAGTGTAAAACCCTGATCGCCGGGCAGAAAGCGGCTCGTCTGGATCTGCTCTATAGGCTGCTGACCACCACCAACCTGGTGACCAGTCCCAACAGCAGGTGTGTTCACATTCGCACACATGTATACATACACACACACACACACACACACACACCATATTTAAAAAATGAAACAGGAACTAACACGTTTCAGACGTTCCACAATACTAGACATTAATAGATCAAAAGTTGCGCTGTGTAGTACAAAACGGAAAATCATTATGATGATCTGCTTTTGGAACGTTATTTATTTTTTATGTGAACGCATCACATCATGTAGTTGCATGTTACCCAGTTGTTTTAATTTTAATATTATATATATATTTTCCATTTCAGTAGTGAGTGTCTTTCTAATGTCCGTTAGACTTGAACAATGCCACCAATTTGACAAGTCATATTTCATCTCATTTACTCTCTCTGTTCCCGTCCTTTTCTTTCCTCTACGTCTCCGTCCCTGCAGGGGTGAGCACATCTTGCTCTTCCTGGTACAGACAGTCGCGAGGCAGAGCGTCGAGCACTGTCAGTACCGGCCGCCCCGTATCAGAGAGGACAGGAACCGCAAGGCTGTTAACGCAGAAGGTACGCACACACTCGCACTCATCAAACCAACGCTTAGGTTCACTGCATTAGTGTCTTCTTAAATTGAGACAGGGATTCATAATGGAGAACTCCTTTTTTGTTCTTAAATCCGCAGCTTTTTATTTATTAAAAAAGGTTATTAAAATCAAGTATAATTAATCAGGTCATAAAAATCTGATCACCGAGCTGAATTTTAAATCCGAGTGGCAGGATTAAAGTTCATCTAAATCCAAAAATGGTCAATCTCAAAAAGGATTTAGTGACGAAGGATTAAAAGCAGTGCTGCAGCTGGATTGTTCGGCCAACTCTGATTTAATTTCAAGTATTATTGTTTCCTGATCTGCGTTCTCTCTCTCTCTGTATGCGTAGACTCTGACATGCCGGATCATGACCTAGAGCCTCCACGCTTTGCCCAGCTGGCTCTGGAGCGTGTGCTGCAGGACTGGAACGCTCTTAAGTGCATGATAATGTTTGGCTCGCAGGAGAACAAAGATCCGTAAGTGGCTTTTTCAGGAACCTTCACTCACCTCACATTGGCATACTGACGAATGCAACCGAGACATTTGATTAGAGCCACGCTGTATGTTCCAGCTCGAGAAATGTGCCGCCTAAGACAGAAAAGAAAAAACATTTTTCTACATATTATAATAAAAGGGAATAGTATCCGAGCAGTTCAGTTCCTTTTCACAGTTGTAATAATTTTTTTGCCACTTCTGTGATATTTTATATTAAACTTGTCACCCTGCTCACGTCTCTAATACGCACACTGTTATTTACGTTCGTTTATCACATAGACTGAGCGCGAGCAGCCGGATTGCTCATCTCTTGCCGGAGGAGCAGATGTACCTGAACCAGCAGAGTGGCACAATCAGGCTGGACTGCTTCACTCACTGCCTCATCGTCAAGTGTGCTCCAGACCTCACCGTGAGTCAGACAAATAAAAACACGCTTCCCAGGCTAGCAGCAAAACTTTATTTATTTATTTGATTGATTGATTTCCTACTTTTGGTGTTGTGCAGTTTATTGACACACTACTGGGAACACTGGTGAAGGAACTGCAGAACAAATACACTCCAGGTCGCAGAGACGAGGCCATCTGCGTCACACGCCGCTTCCTGCGCTCTGTCGCCAGGGTTTTCGTCATCCTTAGCGTCGAGATGGCCTCGTCCAAAAAGAAAAAGTATTTCTTTTTTAAAAATATATAAACGTGACTTCCTATATTATAGAATCGACTAACTTTTCTTTCTTTATTAACCCGTAATGCTCGTCCTTGTCCTGCAGCAACTTCGTCCCGCAGCCCATAGGGAAGTGCAGGCGTGTTTTCCAGGCGCTGCTGCCCTACGCCGTCGAGGAGTTGTGTAACGTCGCCGAGTCTCTGATCGTGCCGGTGCGTATGGGCATCGCCAGGCCGACGGCTCCGTTCACGCTGGCCAGCACCAGCATCGACGCCGTACAGGGCAGCGAGGAGCTTTTCTCCGTGGAGCCGCTTCCCCCACGGCCCTCACCGGATCAGTCTAACAAGTGAGTTGTCGCGCTTTCTTCTGACCTTGTTGCTTGAAATCTAAATGTTCTTGTTGTCGTCTCCAATAACGTTCTCCTTGTCCTCCAGTTCCAGCCAGTCGGCTTCCTCTTACATCATCAGGAATCCTCAACCTCGGCGCAGCAGCCAATCACAGACTGCACGCGGACGAGACGAGGAGCAGGACGACATCGTGTCTGCGGATGTCGAGGAGGTCAGGAATGCATCCTCTTTTTTTTTTTTTTTTTCCTCGTGTTAATTTTTTATATATTTTTTTTGTGCTAATGGTTTGTCCTGGGTCTGTCTAGGTGGAGGTAGTGGAGGGAGTCGCGGGTGAGGAAGATCACCATGACGACCAGGAGGAGCAGGGGGAGGAGCCTGCGGAAGCTGAGGGACAGCATGATGAACACGACGAGGACGGTAAAGTCGTGCAGTTAAATTTTATACCCATAAGCGGCCGCACATAAGATTCCATCACCATGAATTGTTTCGTTCATGCTTTCCTCCGTGCTGTTCCAGGAAGTGACATGGAGCTCGATCTGCTGGCCGCCGCAGAGACCGAGAGCGACAGTGAAAGTAACCATAGCAACCAGGACAACGCGAGTGGGCGCCGCAGTGTCGTCACGGCAGCGACAGCCGGTTCTGAAGCAGGTAGCTACCTAAAATCACATCTGCCTAAAAGTCAACCTTAACGCTAGCTGCTGCCTGTGGTTTTGAGTGAATTGGTAGAAAATATTAACCTTTTATGCTTTAACCGCGTCATCTTTTCTAAAAACGTTCTAGTACATTTTATATCCTGATAGGAACCACTAGCCTTCTTTCAGTCTCTAGTTCAATAGACACGTTCTTATTTACAGGAAGTAGGGTGTCCCCGGCATTTCCTTCGTTTGCTACGATCTTTTTCCTCTGTTGCGTTTCTGTCAGGTCCAGTATAAAGTGTGCACACGCCGCTTAATCTCCCGAAACTTTGTTGAGCATGCAAACTCACTACGGTCAGGGAGTGCTGGAACAGAGCCACTTAGTTCCTAACCACAAATCATATTTGAATCACATTTCCAGTCTATAAGTTTCTCAAGATAGAAAGGCAGTAACCGTATTGCTTTGTTGTTTTATTAACCAACCAGGAATTTATATTTCGCACAGTACTTAAAACTCACTTAGCGACGCACTAGTTTTTAGAACGTAATTACATTCGGGCTCAGGATAGTGTGACGCAGCTCGATGCGACACAGAGTTCATGAACACACTATGAACAAGCGCCTGGTCTTTGTCTCTGAGAATACGAGGGCTCGGAGTGTTACTTTGAGCTGTATTGATGAACTGCGAGTTTGGTAGTTTGTTTAGAAGAATACCCAAAAGGTTTTGCTATATTCTGGAAAGTACGGGACGTACTTCGTAATCTGTATTCCACATTATAAAATTTTTGAGCGTTTTAACTGCCCGATTTATTTATTTAATATTAAGACTGTAGCTTAACCACTATTTTTTTGCGTCGTGTGTGGCTTTGGTAGCCGTGCTAACACTGGACACGCACCTTTTCTGGAACCACCCTTTGTATAGTATTTTATTACTTACATATTAGTTACTATACACATACATCGAATAACAGTGGATATGGTGACGATTGTGAACAGTTTTATTTATTTTCCGTCCTGAAGGTGCGAGCAGCGTGCCTGCCTTCTTCTCCGAAGATGACTCCCAGTCAAACGACTCGAGCGACTCGGACAGCAGCAGCAGCCAGAGCGATGACGCCGATCAGGAGACGTACCTCCTGGACGAACCGCTCGAGAGGACCACGGGCTCTGCCCATGCCAACAGCGCCGCTCAGGCCCCGCGCTCCATGCAGTGGGCCGTGCGCACCACTCCTAGCCAGCGCCCGGGCGGGGGCGCCCCCACCAGCTCCTCTACTCCCGCAGGTGGGCCGAGTTTACACTCTTTCTGCTTTCAGCACTCGCATTATGAAATGATCAGTCTGAAGGCTGTCGTCCTGAGAGATTCAAACCTGCAATGGGTAAAATTTGGACTGGGCCGCCGAGCAACAGCACCATTTCTGTTGGTGTCCTCGAATCCAAAAATAAATACGTTCACGTAAAAATACTTAGAATAAATACATTCTAAGTATTTTTACGAAATTTCATGAATTGTCGCACTAATTGGGATGCATAACCAAATCGATATTTTTCCCCCATCTATATAAAATGTATAATATAAATATATAAATTATTGTCTTTTCATCCATATACGGTTCGGTACACAGTGAAAAGAAACAACGTTCCTCCAGGACCAACATGCTACATGCAACGTAAATTAACAAAAAAACAAATTGCTAACTAAGAAACCTAATTAAATTAAACAAAGTGCACGTGCAAATGCGCAAACGAGCGGCAAAGTGACATTTTAATACTTTGTGGTAATGAGTTGAGGTAGTGGGAGGACGGACAGTAAGCAGTAAACGTTCCTTATAAATAGCAGCAAAGATAAAAATAGTTTTTAATGCAAATTAACGAGTAATGGATATCGTGCAAAAGAGCATTTACAGGTTGGTGTGTAACAATTCTGTATCTTAATGTTCCTTGCCGTCTCGTAGCGAGCTCCGCAGGCCTCATCTACATCGACCCGTCTAACCTGCGCCGCAGCAGCGCCATCAGCACCAGCGCAGCGGCTGCCGCCGCCGCCCTGGAGGCCAGCAACTCCAGCAGCTACCTGACGTCCGCCAGCAGCCTGGCAAGAGCCTACAGTATTGTCATCCGCCAGATTTCTGACCTCATGAGCCTCATCCCCAAATACAACCACCTGGTTTACTCGCAGTACCCCGCTGCCGTGAAACTCACCTATCAGGATGCAGTCAACCTACAGGTGAGGAGACCTGAGAGCAGAGGAGTACAGAAGAATTAATACTTAACAGAGCAAGAATCGGGGAAACTGACCAATTATTTTTTAAATCCGACTTTCCAGAACTATGTGGAGGAGAAGTTGGTCCCGACGTGGAATTGGATGGTGTCCATCATGGACTCGACGGAGGCTCAGCTGCGCTACGGCTCGGCCCTGTCCTCCGCGGGAGACCCCGGACATCCGAGCCACCCGCTGCACGCCTCGCAGCACTCCGGCCGCAGGGAGCGCATGACCGCGCGCGAAGAGGCCAGCCTGCGCACACTGGAGGGACGCAGGTCAGACAATGAAAGCTGGAGAAGTAGAAACTAAATGTTAGGGTTGAAATATCTTTCTGCAAAAGCGAGGAAGTGGAAACTAATGTAACTTACTGTACTTGAATACCTGGGAAGACCAGAGACAAAATGCTGTCGTCATAACGTCTGGTGTTATTTGTTATTATTAATAGTGTCTGGAGGTGGTGAGACATGCTGTTTGGGACAAAGTAGTGATTTTTGTTATTAATTATTTTATTTGTGCCTTACACTACATTGTAATATAAAGGAATTTGACTATGGTAACATAATTTTTACATAATCTGCCTTGTCCTGGGCACCTTGACTATGGAGTTGTCCATCTCCGATATATTATCGCCAAGATGATGATAATGATGATGATGATGTGCCTTTTCACAAGTTGTCGTACAAACATTCACCACTGCGACACAACGTTCTGTTTGTGTACTAGGAATAACTCCTAGTAAATCAGAATTGGTTCTGATGTTTCTAGCCTGTTCATGGCTGCAAGTTTTTAATTATAAAAATGTTAAGTTAAATAGAAGTAATGTTTTATTGATTTTGGTTTAAATTTATGATTTTTTTTGTGCAGGCGTGCGGCTACTTTGTTGACCGCTCGTCAGGGCATGATGTCAGCACGTGGAGACTTCCTGAACTACGCGCTCTCCCTGATGCGCTCCCATAACGACGAGCACTCTGACGTTCTGCCCGTGCTGGACGTGTGCTCGCTGAAACACGTGGCTTACGTCTTCCAGGCCCTTATTTACTGGATAAAAGCCATGAACCTGCAGACCACACTGGACACCTCACAGATGGACAGGAAAAGGTCAGATGAACTCCAGCATCGTTCTGGCAAAAAAAAAAAAAAAAAAACCCGTATCACATGTCCTAAAAGATTCTTCAACTTCTATAAATTTTTGTTTCAACTTGATGTTGTGGTTTCTAACTTTTGGTGGTGTTACCTCTTTAGGAACCGTGACCCATTGGAACTTGCGTTGGACAATGAGGACTCTGAGCACGAGAATGATGAGGACACCAATCAGAGTGAGTTCGAGGCTTATTTACACCCTACAAATAAATAATAAAAATCTGTTGCATCAAGGAGCTAAAGTGTGTTTTATTCCAGGCTCCACCCTTCAAGATAAGGAGGAGGAGCCTGTCCCTTCAGAAACAGGGCAGCACCACCCATTCTTCCGTCGCTCCGACTCCATGACCTTCCTCGGCTGCATTCCGCCAAATCCCTTCGAGGTCCCCGTGGCCGAGGCCATCCCTCTGGCTGACCAGCCTCACCTGCTGCAGGTCAGTGCTGTCTCTCTCCCCTTCCAAGCCAATTGTGTCTATCACTTAATATTAATGTCAAGTCTAAAGATTAATGTCATACTGCTGGGTTTCTTTTAGGTAATTTTTATTTTTTTATGCCTGTATGTTCTTTTCATTGTAGCCGAATGCTAGGAAGGAGGACCTGTTTGGGCGTCCAAGTCAGGGCCTTTACTCGTCCTCCTACATGGCAAGCAAAGGTCTCTCAGAGCTCACCGTGGACATGAACTGCTTACAGGTAAACACACATTTCACTGATTTAATACAGAACAAAACAAATAGCTATATAGCGTCCTCGGTTATGTAGACGTATTTATATTATTACCGTCTCCTATTACTTTTCTCCGTAGATTCTGCCCACCAAAATGTCCTATTCCGCCAATATGAAAAACGTCATGAGTATGGAGTCTCAGCAGCGGGGCGGAGACGAGCAGCAGACGATAACGCAGGACATAGACGTCTCAAAGCCCGGCCCCTCCCCCCATGATCTCGCCGCCCAGTTAAAGAGCAGCCTCCTCGCAGAGATCGGACTGACGGAGAGCGAAGGCCCGCCCCTTCCCACTTTCATGTAAGGAGGGATTTTGTTTCGTCCCGTATAAGAAAAGAACGTTTTCATAAAATGAAACTGGTTACTTTATTGCTATCCAAGCTTTCTCTGTGAGTCTTCTGTATTCTTTTAACGCCCTTATGAGATAAATAAGATTAAATCAAAAGATAAAAAAACTAAGTGCGCCAATCTGTCTAGTTCGTAATGAATACAGTAATTGTTTTCATGTCGTTTTGATTTTTGCCGTTGTATTTTTGCAGTCCTCACTGCAGCTTCATGGGCATGGTGATCTCTCACGACATGCTGCTGGGCCGGTGGCGTCTCTCCCTCGAGCTCTTCGGCCGTGTCTTCATGGAGGATGTCGGGGCCGAACCTGGATCTGTAAGTCCCGGAACATGAAGTCGCATCGAACACTTTACTCTAAATGTTGCGTGTTTACTCAAACCAACCCCATGTGGCCCGTCACCCCCCCCCCCCCCCCCCCCCCCCCCTCCCCGCAACAGATCCTGACTGAGCTGGGTGGTTTCGAGGTGAAGGAATCGAAGTTCCGCCGGGAGATGGAGAAGCTGCGGAACCTGCAGTCTCGCGACCTGGCTCTGGAGGTGGACCGCGATCGCGACCAGCTCATCCAACAGACCATGCGTCAGCTCAACACGCACTTCGGCCGCCGTTGCACCAGCACGCCCATGGCCGTGCACCGCGTCAAGGTCACGTTCAAGGACGAGCCCGGCGAGGGCAGCGGTGTGGCGCGCAGCTTCTACACCGCCATCGCGCAGGCGTTCCTGTCCAACGACAAACTGCCCAACCTCGACTGCGTACAGAGCGTCAGCAAGGGCATGCAGGCTAGCAGTAAGACGCACCTCTTAACCATAACATACTCCAGATACCTAACAAAAAAAAAAAAAAAAAAATTAGTTTTACTAATTTACTTTGCTCAAAATAATGTGTCTTGATGTCTAGATGTCAGGGTTTTTTTTTTTCCACCAGTTCTAGACTGCATGGAGGTATCTGGTTGTCAACATGCGTTTGTCTCTGTGCAGATTTGATGCAGCGTTTGAGAAACCGAGACCGGGAGAGGGAGAGGAGGAGTGGTGGCCTGAGGGCAGGATCCAGAAGAGACCGTGACAGGTGAGGATGCGTTTGGTACAGCCTGGCCATCGTTAATTCACACGAGATTATCCTTGATTGAAAGTACACGGGGAATCAAACATTTGTACAAATAACTAAAATCTTTATGCATAGTAGAGTTAGGATTTATTTAAACGGCTCTGTGCGCAACAATGTATTTATTTTTAAAGTCTTTTAAAAAGCAGAAGAGCCTGTTAATATATATAATGTTAATGATATAATTATTATAGTGTTTATAATTATATAGTATTTTAATCTCTACAGCTTTCTGATTCTTGTCTCTGTGTACTCGTGTGCTGCAGGGACTCTCGGAGGCAGCTGTCCATTGACACCAGGCCGTTCCGTCCCGCCTCAGAGGGGAACCCGAGCGACGAGCCGGACCCGCTGCCCGCTCACAGGCAGGCGTTAGGGGAGCGTCTCTACCCTCGGGTCCACGCCATGCAGCCAGTATGTACTCACTCACTCCCTCACTCAACAGAGGCATGAAAATTCAATGAACCCACTGACATGAGATGAAGTTTGTCCCATTGGGATCGCAGTTGAGCCTTTAGTTTATTTTTTTTGTTGAGTCTGCAGTTGTCCTAGAAATGATCTGGTCAAAAGTGAGCAGACAGTTTTGCTTGATGGCTGTCCTCTCTCTCTCTCTCTCTCTCTCTCTCTCTCTTCCCAGGCATTTGCCAGTAAAATCACAGGCATGTTGCTGGAGCTCTCACCTGCTCAGCTGCTGCTGCTGTTGGCCAGCGAGGATTCCCTCCGTGCTCGTGTGGAGGAGGCCATGGAGCTTCTCATCACACACGGCAGGTACTGACTGACTCCTAATGGTTTCTCCTTTTTATTTTAAATCTTTTGAAGGTAATGTTGATCGTCTGGTCTGTTCCCCTCTCACTCCTCCTCATTCTCTTTTGAAGGGAAAACGGTGCCGACAGCATACTGGATCTTGGTCTTCTCGACGCCCCAGAGAAAGCACAGGTGCGGCTTTACCGCGCGTCACTCATATCTGATTATAGCGCCAAGCGATTAGAAAACATCAGAATAGAAACATGGTTCTGTGATTTCTGACAGCATGTGTGCCGTGTGCTCGTTCAGCAGGAGAACAGGAAGAGACATGCGTCCACCCGCAGCGTGGTGGACATGGAGCTGGACGATACGGATGACGGCGACGATAACGCGCCTCTGTTTTACCAGCCTGGAAAGAGGGGCTTCTACTCCCCCCGGCCTGGAAAGAACTCCGAGGCCAGGCTCAACTGCTTCCGCAACATCGGCAGGTAGGTCTCTCTGAGGTTCTCTTGGATGATTTCATGTTCCGAGTGATTAATTCGAGTGATTTCACAAACCTCTCTTTCTACTCTTTTGTCCAGAATACTCGGCTTGTGTCTGCTGCAGAACGAACTCTGCCCCATCACCCTGAACAGGCACGTCATCAAAGTGTTGCTGGGTAGAAAGGTGGGTGTTGTGTGAAGCCACATCGCTCGTGGTAGTTCTGATGTGGTGCACCAAAATGTGAAGACACCGGTTCAACTTTTACCAGATGACTGATATACAGTATGCGTTTGTGACACAGGTGAACTGGCACGACTTTGCGTTCTTCGACCCAGTGATGTACGAGAGTTTACGGCAGCTCATTCGCCACTCGCAGTCGAGCGAGGCCGAGGCGGTGTTCGCCGCCATGGATCTCGCCTTCGCCATCGACCTGTGCAAGGAGGAAGGATCCGGACAGGTAACACCGCCTAACTGATGACTATCTCTAGCTAGCAAGGTGCACATGTCAGGTTGCGTTAATTTTTAAGAGATCCATATCATGTTTAGACTTAAACCACTCTTTCTGTCTCGGTTGCTTTAACTCGTGTTCATCAGGTGGAGCTGTTGGCGGGTGGCGGCAGCATGCCCGTGACTCCTCAGAACGTCTACGAGTACGTGAGGAAGTATGCTGAACACAGGATGCTGGTTGTAGCAGAGCAGCCTCTGCACGTGAGTGAAGATTTACAACATTCCATCACATCAGCACCCAAACTGACACTCGGGTCAGGTGTTTCATGTCAGAGCTACATTTCATGTTTATGTCCAAATATCTCTACATTATATATGTGCGTGTGTCCACTGATACCCGGACACGCCCATCACTCTGGCATAGAGTCGATAGAGTAGTATTTTTGCGCAATGAAATTGAGTGCCGACATCATACAACAATGACACTGAAAACTGAAAAGAAAAATCAAAAATACCTCACACCTCAACCAGCAAACATCTCATTCTCTCACTATTTCACAGACGTACCACAGATTCCATTCTGTTCCAGCGGCATCCAAAGCAGCCGCAGCTCCGAGCCCAGGAAGTCCAATTTTTATGCTTCCTGGCACATTCTGGCATCTTATAGAGCATTTTTTTTTTATTATTAATAACAAAAATACATAATTTCCTGATTAGAATCACTTACAAATGGTTTTCTTGTGGCCACAAAGCTGTTTAGTCCCAATTCTGCAAGTTCATATCGTGCACTTGATGCTGCAGCAGTGAAATAAAAAAAATAAAAAAATAAAAAAATTCTTTGTTGCAGTACTTCTGCATAAATACATTTTAGTGTATAATAAAGATCAGAGGCAAAGCATCTCTGGTTATTAAAACGGACCAGAATTAAAACCTACACTTAAGGTAGTAGGCGGATAAATGCATAAACGAATAAATCCCTAATCTACTGTTAACAATAAATAAGTTTAATGTAAAATAAAAATAATTATTTTCTTTCTTCCAGGCCATGAGGAAGGGTCTCCTGGACGTGCTTCCTAAGAACGCTCTGGAGGACCTCACGGCCGAAGACTTCAGGCTACTCGTCAACGGCTGCGGCGAGGTCAATGTGCAGATGCTCATCAGCTTCACCTCCTTCAACGATGAGTCTGGTACAGAACCCGACTTCCTATTCTTTAAAAAAAAATAATAATAATAAAAATGGATGTACAGTGGAATCTTGGATTATGAGCATAATTTGTTCAGGAAGCGGGCTCGTGTTCCAAAACACTCGTAAACCAAATCATCATTTCCCATAAACAATGAAAATGAAAATTATTCGTTCCACAGCCCTAAAAAATAAATACATAAAAATAATTAATACAATCTATAAAATGAAAATTTTATTCTTTTAAAAAAAAGTACAAATAAATCCCGACAGATGAGTGTTTTCGTTGGTGTGCGCAGGCGCCGTGTGTGTGTGGGGAATTAGCCCCTTCCCTCGCCTCGTTTTATACAGTAACACTCCTCCTCCCTCTCCCCACCTCGCTTTTTAAGTTTCACAACAAACACACACACACAACGGAAACACCGTTTTAACAGGAAAAAAAAAGAAATCTCTCTGGCATTAACGGAATCACTTTTTAAGTTTCACAACAAACGCATAAACACAGCGAAAACACCGTTTTAACGGGAAAAAAAGACATCTCTCAGACTGGCATGAGCGCATACTAAGGGAATCACTGCTGTAAAGTAAAAAACAAACAAACAAATGAACCAGCACCTTACCTTTTGAAAAGAATCGCGTCAGAGCAGAGTTTGTGTGTTTGTGAAGCCGGGTAGGGGGTGAAAAGGCGAGAGAGCATGTGTGTGTGTGTGTGTGTGTGTGTGTGTGTGTGTGAGAGACGAGCAGAGTTTCTGTGTGTTTGGGAAGCTGTGGGGGGAGGGGTGGGGTGAAAAGGTGAGAGAGTGATGCTCGGTGTCAAAATAAGAGTTGCATGTGTGATACATGATACTCGGCGCTCGTAAACTAATACTTGCTCGGTTTCCGATTAAAAATCTTCGCTCGGTTTGCGAAACACTCGTAAACCACGTTACTCGCAATCCGAGTTTCCACTGTATTTATTTTTGTTTAATTAAGCTCACTACTCAGCAATATGGTGTCATGTTACCTTCCAGGAATTCCCTTATACTTTATAGCAGATTGTTTATTTATTTTCATTTTTTTCTTAAATCTCGTTCTGGTTTTAATCGACAGGTGAAAATGCAGAGAAGCTGCTGCAGTTCAAACGCTGGTTTTGGTCCATTGTGGAGAAAATGAGCATGACTGAGAGGCAGGATCTGGTAAGACCTTCCTTTCTCCTTTACTTTAAACCCAGTCACATGGCAACAGCACAGTTCATATCATCCAACATGTACAGCGCTCTGACTCAAGGTTTAATGTCTTCTGACTCAACTCGATCCAGCCTTTCTGGCACCAGCGACCGCGCCAAGTCAACGAGATCACGTTAATCGAAAATTAACCGAAGCTCCTGACTTACATCTGCATGAATTTAGACATTGTGCCGCTGCCACATGATTATATTCTGAATAATTCAATTAAAACTTCCAACACATACTTGTATC
Organism: Clarias fuscus; assembly: GCA_030347435.1. Lineage (NCBI taxonomy): Eukaryota > Metazoa > Chordata > Actinopteri > Siluriformes > Clariidae > Clarias > Clarias fuscus. The sequence continues at coordinate 19,618,371 of CM059226.1, forward strand.
ATCTATACCAATGTACAAATACAGCTTATTTAACTATTATTAGTGTTGTAGAGCTTGATTGTAGTAAAGGTGTTTAATTAGAAGCCGATATTCATGCCCTCATGTTTGTTAGTCATAGATCGTGCTTGGTGCAATATCAGCACCTCCTTTATACGGATGATATGACACGAGACAACTCTCCGTTTTCGCTGCAGGTGTACTTCTGGACGTCCAGCCCGTCCCTACCAGCCAGCGAAGAAGGTTTCCAGCCGATGCCGTCCATCACCATCAGGCCCCCGGACGACCAGCACCTCCCCACGGCCAACACGTGCATCTCGCGCCTCTACGTTCCGCTTTACTCCTCGAAACAGATCCTGAAACAGAAGCTCCTCCTCGCCATCAAGACCAAGAACTTCGGCTTCGTGTAGAGGGTGACGACGAGTGTTTACTTACATGTTGTGTAATATTATTATTACTAGTTCCATTTTTGTAGATTTTTTTTGTCTATACAGTTTTATGAAATTTAAAAGAAAGTGCTGTCCCCCATTCTTGGCGGTATTAGAATTCACACCCCCAACCTCCCTCTCACCCAACCTCCTTCCCCTCTCCTCGTGTTTTTTTTTTTTTTTTGCAGTCTGGATTGTGAAGGAGGACGCCATATTGTTCTCATTTCGTTTTTTATTTCCGTTATTTTTCTTCAGTTTTTCTGTTTTTTTTTTTTTTCTTCTTTCCCCTCACAAGTGTATGTACATTCCTGCATTGGCTCCATTGGCTCGAACTGTAACTCCTGAGGAAAAACGCGGCCCGACAGCAAACTGTCCGCCGACCCCGCAGCCAAAGATGACAGCAGATGTATTTAACGGAAAAAAAAGAAAAGAAAAAAAAAGAAAGATTTCACTGTGATTATGCATTTGTTTTTCCCCTTCATTGCCCTGAACATAAACATTATGACTGAGAGTTCACTGCTGCCTTTGTGGAAGAAGTCAGTTTTTCTTGTATAGGGGGCGTAGGGAATTTCAAAATAAACTTGGATGCAAACCATTAATTCACCTTTTATTCACTGCTCTGATTTTGATGCTGTCCACACAGATATTACATGTACTACATTTCATTTCAAATCGCAGCATCCTTCAGCTCTGCTTCCCGTCTTCCAGCCGTACAAGCTTGCTGGTATCTCTGCCATCTCGTAAACTTTCCTTTTCGTTCTTGCCGATAGCCGTCACAGATCACTCCTGCTACTCTTCTCCACTTATTTCCACCCTCTCTTTAAATAAGCTTGGTCTCTCTCACACATTTTTTGTGAATGTAAATAGTTATGATCATAATCAGGTAACAATTTTTTTTTTTTTACCACTAGTGAATTTCATGTCCTGGGAAACAGCTTTTCTGAAAATAAATTTAAGTTCACCAACAAGCACGAACAACAAATGACCTTTTCAGAATCAGGAGCACACGGTTACAGATGCAAAAAGTCAGCACAAAGCTGTCATGTGAGGGTTTGGAGAAACATCATGACTCGCACAGAGTTGCTTATGAAGTAAATTATTTCTGTTCCCTCTTTTTATTTTTATTTTAGCACATTATAACTGGGTAGAACAGTTTATCAACTGATACTCGAGATGTGATTTTTACATTTCCACCATATAAAACTTGTACAAGTGAAAAACGGTCATCAGAGCTTATAAAATGTACCATACCAGACCTGAAGAATTCTACAGGATGGAAACTGATGTGAAAAATACTTTCCAATGTGATCGCTATGACCTGTTTAATACAAAATTGTTTCACCTGAAGTGACTGATTGATTATTAAATAGCAAGAGGAATATTGGAGTTAGAATAAATCATGTCCTGGAGTCGGTTACAACTAAATCTAACGATACATTTAACATACAGCTGTCTGTCTTAGGAGAGCACCGACAAATGATTCAATTTATGTTTATTAAAATACAACTAGAACATGAAGAAATTCAGGCTTTAACTAATTTCTATAAATGTAAAAGGAGTTTTTCCACACACTTTGGTATAAAGATTTGGGACACGAGAACGGATGACTTCCAACAACACCTCACCTCAGAATTCGGCACCGAGGTGAGAACTCGATCATGACTTGGATGGTTTTTACATGAATTCACTTAAAATAACTACAAATACAGAATTATCAGCTCTCATAGAAAAGCACACAAACTGGACACGTTTTAAACAACCAAGTGTACATTTTATTCACACACAGGATCTCATCCACTCTCTCTCTCACCTCTGCTCTATCTCCAGCATGAAAAAGGTAAAACGTTGCTGTAGCTTCAGCAACATGACAAAATAAGGAAAACATTTATCATTCAACTTTTTTAAAAAAAGGGGAGGGGGGGAAAGCTCAACGTTTAATCTCCTGGAAGACAGCTGAGTTTCTTTCTACAAGTCTAAGAGATTTGGTTGGATGTCCAGGTTAGCTATGCTAGATTAAAACAAAATATTTATACAAACCGAAAAAAAAAAAAAAGCGTTATTTCCGATACAAAAAAAAAAAAAACACACTGAAAATACTGTACTCTCTACAATGCTTCTTTTGACAACTATATGTCTAAGCAAAATCACAAGTATAAATTTAACATAAATCTGTCCTTTTTGATCAAAGGCTAGACACTTTTTGGTGACGAGTCAAACACCAGCCTTCTTGCTGCAGGTTCACCACCAAATTGAATAACTGAGGGACAAAAATAACCGAGCTGTTAAAAAAAACAACACTGGATCACATTGATTATTAAATGTTGGGTGATGTTTAGCAACAACACAAACATTCACTGATCCTGAAACCTATTGCTGAACAGGAAACAAGAATCACATTTTCCCCATGGAAACCTCCAAAAACTTCCCAAAAACAAAAAGAGGCTGTTATATGATCAGTTATACAGTTTGCCAGAAAGCTGCACGAGTTACAGTATTAAACACCTCCGATCCTCACACAGAGTCCGGTCCTAATGGCCTCCGGATTTGCGTCCGGCCCAGGATCTGGAGCGCGAACGGGATCGGGAGACCGAGCGAGAGCAGGAGCGAGACGCTGATCTGGGGCGGGTGTCCTCCTCTTCTCGCGGGCCGCCGGACTGTGGTGCATCCTCACTGGCGGCCGGACGGGGTGAGCGGGACTCGGAACGGGATTTCCTGCTTTTCATCTTGAGCCTGGAGTCCGGGGATGGGGAGCGGGAACCCGAGCGGCTACGGGAGGTAGCGCCGCGGTGCCCTCGCCCGTGATCTCGCCTGTGTCTTGACCTATAGGTGGCGATAATTTTTTTATTTATTTTTTAAAAACAACAGCATTGATCCACACAGCACCACACCCAAATAAATAAATAAACAAACAATCACACTGTTTTGCCTAAATGGAAATCAAATACTAGACACATCTGAAATACCACCATTAATCCTACAAGTTTCAGGGCTCTCTAAATAAAACAACTAAATGTCAAGTGTCCAGTTACTTCACTTTCAGATCATCATGTGGGTGTTATTTAAACTAAATTCCAGTTCGAAAAACCACCTGTCATTGTCACGGCTCCTGCTTCTTCTGTGTCTCCTGTAAGAGCGGAAGACAAATATATAAATATATAAGAGCTCTGTTTTTGCTTGACCAAAATAAATAAATAAATAAAAGTTCTACCAAATCGGGTTTACAGGGTATTGTTCACATCAACATGACTTAACTGAATAATCCTAAGTTCAATTAAAAGCATCCAAGATAAATAATGAAAATAATCCTCATAAAGCTGGATCAGGGTTCTACAGCAATACCAAAAAAAAGCCATGTGATGGTGTAGTACAAGTAGATACATGACTCACTCCCGGGGACTATCGGAGCGGCGAGGCCTGCGCTCGTACGACTGGCTGCGAGAGCGGCGTCTGTCGTAGCTGCGACTCCTGGAGCGCCGGTAACGGCCGTCGCGTTCGTAATCGTCGTATCTGGAGAAGCTGCGAGGAGAACGCCTTTCTTTGGACCTCATCTGATTCGGGGCTGAAAGAGAGAGAGGGAGATTCAGAATGTGTCTGCTGAGTGACAAAGATGAAGCTGGAACAGGATGAGAAAACAACAAACAGTCCACAGCATACTTTCTGGGATATACAAGTGAATAATCTATTTATAAACAATTGTTAGGAAAATTGTCCTATTTATGTCCTAACCGACTTCCCAAAATTATAGTTTGTTAACATGAAATCTATGGATTGGTTAAAAAAAAAAAAAAAAAAAAAAAGATGTAAACTTCTGACTTCGACTGTACATACGAGTCGTACCATGAACAAACACCTACTTTTCCTGTCTCCTTGGGCGAACTGGATCTCAATCTGTCTCCCGCAGACCCACTTCCGGTCCAGGTTGTGAAGAGCATCTTCTGCGTCGCGGACGTCCTCGAACGTGCTAATGCTGTTAAGGCCTTCCGTTTATTTTATTTTATTTTTATTTTTTTTTAACACATCCACACACTGGCTAAATCAATCACAGACACTCATGTTCACAGGATCTCGGAGGACACCGCGTTCATTTTTTAGCAGTACATCGTGACAGTGTTAAATTTTAATAGATAAAGCAAAATGAGCTCAAGATGGAGAAATCATAAATGAACAAGGGGAGGGGTAATTAACCAATCAGATTGCAATTTCAATTTTTAAGCGTTAAATTCGTCTTCATTGATGAAACCGTTCGGCAGCAAGCAGAATTACGAGATTTAACATGGATCAACTCTGAAGAACGCAATGACACAGGTAAGATTAGAAAACTGACTTGGGAGGGAAAAAGGGGACAATGCACAGACTGCAGCAAAGGTAGGATACAAAAGTTAATTCTCGTTACCTTTAACATGCTTGACCTTGAGCTTGACCTTTATTCTCTTTAAGCGCTTCCCAGAAGGCCTTGAGAGGTTTCCTGCTTGTCTTTGCCCCATTATCTTTTGCTCTTTTCCTCTCTCTGTTTGGAACAGGTGCCCTCTTTTTCTCCTCTTTGAATCTTCGAGCTTTAACTTTTCTCTTTCTCTCCCCTCTATCGCTTGGTGCCTGAATCCTTACGGGCTCTTTGGCTTCAATCTACTCTACTTCAGCCTTTACTCTTAAATACTCTTTGGAGGGACGGTCTCCAGAACTGTATGTCTTTACATTTTCTGAGACAACAGAAGAAATAGCAGTTAGGAGACACAATGGCCAGAATACAATCAAATTAGATCTTACAGTTTCATATAAAACAAAATGTTTTTTTTCCTTTCAGAAAACCACAACAGGTTTGTCTTTTTAACCCTCCAGAAAAAAAAAAACACTCTTGCTTGATTGCTTACAAAGGATATTGAATGTATGCAAATCCTCTTGGCCGACGGGAATAGAAGTCAACGGGAATGTAGACATCTACAATAGGGCCGTAACGGCCGAACTCACGACGCAAATCCTCTGGCCTAAAGCATCATAAAATCATAGTTCACTCATTTGTCTGAAGGGAGTCCTCGTCCTGTATGACTTACCGTTAAAAATAACAACCCTGGTTCTGCATAGTATAGTGTTTTACCTGCTCTAACACACCTGATCGGAGTATTTAACATGGATGTGTGTATTAGGGTGTTTTCACAATAGGGACCCGGGACTGTTTCTGAGAACACTTGAAAATCTGGTTCATTTTTTATCGTGCCCGAGTTCGCCGGAAAAGGTGGTCTCAAGAACAATGTAGTATACTCAAGGCATGGATGTAATCAGATATAGAAGTCAATCATAGAGAGGAGCAAGTGTTTATATGTATGGGACAAATCAATCATGCCTAATGTGAAAATACCCTTAGAGCAGTGAAACACCTAAAATATGCAGGACATGGGAAGAGGGATCTCCAGGGAACCTGTGGCATAAAGGAACACTCAAACAAACCGTATATTACTAATAATAATAATAGTGTGAACGTCTGTGTGCTTGGTTGAATTTCTCTCATTTCCTTTTAGTCATGTAAACACATTTTATTCTTATACTCAGAAAAAATCAGTCAATGAATCCAGGTATAGTGTCCTAAATGGCAAATAGGAACAAATTTGTTTCTAAAACATGTTTTAAAAGCTCCCAGTTGATCAAAAAGAGATTTTTTTTTTAATGTATAGAAGTCTGCACACCCCCCATAAAAATCCATTTAGCAGTCTCTCTCATTGCAGTGCTTTCTATAGTATTACATAAATATATATATATATTTTTGTTTGTTTCTACAAAACACATTGATTTATGATGTACAACAGGGCTGCACGACTGATTGGAGAGAAAATAATATATAATAATCACAATATCATTTTACACACAAGTGAGCAGATAAACTCTCATGCATTTCCTGCATTTAGATCACACTGCATTCACTTACTTAACAAAAATCCCAGATTGCTGCATCAGTCACACAGTGTATAACTAACACTATTAATTCACCAATCAGGCCTAAAGATTAGCAAATGATTCACTCGTCTCTCTTCCTCATTTAGAGTGAGGTCAATATCGTAATTCCAGCCAATCAGTGATGGATTAGAGGAGGAACAGTAGCAGCCAATCAAACGTGGTGACGCTGTATACGGGTTTCGGGGGCTATGAGCGCCGCCTGATGTACGTTCCCTTTTTTTCGCCGTACATGACACCGTGTACTGTACCGTCAGTGAAGGACACCTGTGATGCGCTCACAGTATGACATAAAAATAATGGCGCTGCCTTCTGTTACACCACAACAGGCCATACAAAATTTCGTTATCAGCTTTACATCAGCATACGAATTCAATTCGTTCGGGAGGCGAGCTCTTAAGGTGAAAATTTGTATTGCAAAACGCATTTCTCCATAGGAAATTATGGAAATGCAGATAATCCATTCCGAACACCAAAAACTATTACCAATTTCCAACAGTATGATCACATATTATTTTGCACATAAATAAAACATTTAGAAAAGACGCGCAAATGGGAAGTAAAAAAAAAAAAACTATAATATAGACATTAAACCTTAATTTATGATTCCTCTCCACACCGGCTGCTTTAGAAAATTTCAGTTGCCGAGGCAAAATTTCATCAGAGTTTTTTTTCATTCGTATGTTGAGGTACCACTGTATATAGTAGGGTGTTAACATTATATTTTTGTTTAACAACCTTTATGATGTACATTTTAAGGGCTATTTATTTATTACACTTTTTTTTTTAAAGAGAATTGAGTGAGAGAATCATGATTCACATTTTAGCAAGAATCGTGCAGCCTTAATGTACAATACACACACACACACACACACACACATAGTACAGAATGATCACTGGATTCTTGTGCTTTGCTTTGTATTGAACAGTACAGAATTATCTAAAAAACAAAAACAAAACATTTGCTGATTTTAACCTCAAACTCCAATTTCTTAAGTCTAAAATGTAATCATTAATCAGATCACGTGGTAAAAAGGCAACTGGAACAAACCAGTTAAGGTCAATTCACTCATTCAACCTAGTTACTGCATTTCACTAATAAGCAGTTCTGTTTTTACTTTTAAGTATTTTGAAGTAATTTCTCTGTTTTTAGCTAGCTAGCTACCTAACACGCGTAGCTAGCCAGAGTTAGCCATATTTAGCACGGCTACCCGAGCTGCCTTCAGCCTTTTACCTTTTTTGGTAATTAACCCTTTAGAGCTTGTCTATGTTTAGTCTATATAACCACAAGCTTTTTGGTTTCCAAATGCACAATAAAGGGCAACCTACGCATAGATAAAAAGCGCTTTATGTTTAAGCAGTATAAGAGTTTCTCTATGGAAACCAACACTTCACCTCCACGTCCACACTACCGCACTAATCAGTACGCAGAAACACGACACCGCGCGGGGCGCCATGTTCGCCTCGCGCACTATTTCTACACACTATTTAGTACGCTAGTGTGCGCTTCGGTGTTTGTGGCGTGTTTGTTGCCTGTTAGATTTAAAACTCTCCTGCTGCTAAACCAGCCCGCTATAAAACTCACCTGCTTTCATCAGAAATATTCCTGATGAAAAGAGAAGTGTTCGGAGGTCTCAAATACCGCGCCATCTTGCACTAAACCGAGGCACACCGAAAGTCCCTTTTTTTTTTTCAGTAGGCCGCCAACGTCGGAGATTCGGTTTCTGCGCCTGCGCACTCGTGGCTGCTGGTATTCAACGTCATAGACGTGGTAGTGCGCATGCGGCAAATGGCGTTCCCGCTCTAGAATTCCGCCATAGATCCTCTTGACCTTAACTCACTTTGGTTCAAGACTTCAGGCAGTCATTAACTGCAAATGATTTACATCCAAGTATTAAAAACAAATCTTTTCAAACCTTTTGTTTCATTACTTTCGAGAATGTGAAAATGGAGGGGTTGTGTAAAAAATAAAAAAATAAAATAAAAAAAAACTTTTATTACCCAATAATAGAATGCAGTGTTTTTGTTAAACACCTTCACTTAAAACTGAAAGTTCACACACACATTCAAAGGGAATGCAGAGGGAGGGTTTAGCTATTTTTTATGGGTTCAATTAGTTCTAAGCTTTTCTCAGGAGAAATTTTACTTCACAAGTCCCGGTTTGACTTGAACATGGTGGTATCAAAAAGGTTTGAGACTAGCTTTCACACAGTTACAGGGAGTTCCAACTTTCATCAGTCCGCGTGCCAGAAGACATTGTCCTGTGTACATTAGACTCAACCATTCAATGGGTTCAACCCCAAAAATGTTTGAACTATTCATCAACTTGTGCATGATGATCGTCGGAAAACAATCCACAACATTGCTGCCATTGTTGGTGTGTCAAACGGAAAAGTCCCAGCAATCCTCACATGTGATTTGAACGTGCACTGACAGTGTTGTTGCCAAGTTTGCCCCCAGGCCGCTGACCCATGAGCAGAAGGGATCTCGGTGTTCTGCCAAGAACTCTATCATGGCTGACCCGCCCTTCATGTCGAGGATCATTACCTGTGATGAAACTTGGGTGTACGGGTACGACCCTGAGATGAAGCAACAGTCTTCTCAGTAGACGAGCCCAACATCTCCACGGCCGAGAAAGTTCAGGAAGGTCCGCAGCTCGACCAAGTGTATACTTATGGTCTTTTTCGACATTCGCTCCATCATGCATCGAGAATTCTTCCCCGGTTGCCAGACCGTCAATAGCGAATTTTACTGCAGGTTGTAAAACATATGAAGGAGGACATAAAGCGAGCAACAAAAAAAAACAGATGTAAACAGAGCTAATCTTAAAATGTTTTGATCCCCCTTTGTACATTATTTCTTCATTCCATAGTTAACTGTATACGCTGTTTGGACCTGTGTGAGTTTGAATTTGTAAAAGTTCAATATAGCATGTATGTATTATTACAAATAAAATAGTTAACATTATTTGCTACTCCGTTGGTTTATGTCAAGTTTTATAGTAAAAGTTTATTAGATATTGCAAACTTTTGTCTAACCTTGACTAATGTGAAATTATGAATAGAAATATCAATTATATAATTTAAAAATATAAGATTAACTTTGTTTGGTCTGTTTCTCCTTTTCTTTCACTTTTGTTTTTCTAAAAAGTGACCCTACTGTTTTTTATCTTTATTTATTTATTTATTTATTTAACAAACATCAAGACATTACACATTCCCAATTGAAAGTCAAATTGACTGTACATATTAAACCATCTGTATCTTATTCATTTCAGGATTTTTCAAAAACTATCCCTTTGTGTCTATGAAACATCTCAAATGATTTGAAGTCAGATATTTAATCAATTTAAAACGCCTTTCCCTGCCTTGCAAGTCACAGAATTCACTCACAAGAAATGAATTTTCAGAAAGTTCATTACTACTTAGTTGATTCATGTATGCTCCAAATCACAGCTGAACTAAATACTACAACATATAAGAAGGAAGTGCAGCAATAATACAGGAAAACATCTTTTTTTTTTTTTTTTTTTTTTAATCAGAGAACTGCTATTTGAAATGTGAGCATATTCCATGCTGGTTCATTATTTAATGTCCGTTAACTGGGATTCTTCCTGAGAGAAAAGAGCCGAGCTACGAGTAAGAGAAGTTTGAATAAAAAATGCTTTCAAATATTAATCACTAAGAACGTTCTCTTTAGGGAGCAAGTGAATGGATTTATTCATCACTACAGTAGAATTAGCATATTTCTTAAGGCTCTTTTCAGTCATCATTTTGAGTTAGTGCTTACTAATGTAGAAAGATGTAGGTACGTTCCAGATTGCACACTACTTACCATATGACACGCAGTATATACGTTACCGCTATCATATACTGATCAGTCATAACATTACCACCACCAAGTGAATTGGATAACATTGATTAATCAATTATATACTAGTGGTGGCTCAGTGGGCTAAGGCACTGAGTTACTGATCGGAAGATCGGCGGTTCGATGCTCAGCCAGGTTGCCATTGTTGGGCCCTTGAGCAAGGCCCTTAACCCTAACTGCTCCAGGGGCGCTGTACCATGGCTGACCCTGCGCTCTGACCCCAGTTACGCTGGGATATGCGAAGAAGGAATTTCACTGTGCTGTAATGTATATGTGACAAAATAAAGGCTTTACTTTACTTTACACTGGCAACAGAATCACCAAGGGTCCCCCAGGGGACCAAATGTCAGCCCGTCTGGCCTGATCCCACAGAAACTCCTGCATAAACCGCTGAAAAGGAATCCACACGGTCAAGGAATGAGAAAACCCAGTGTATCATGGCCTGCCATGTATGGGGCCTAGAAGGCAAAGAGTTCAAGGTTGACCTCTGCTTCCAAATTTCCCAGATCCCAATCCGATGGGATGTGCCAGACAAAATGTTATGGCTGACCGGTATAACCCGGGTTGCCTAGCACCCAAACACATTCAAATGTATAGTACAGAGGAGCTGGCGTAAATTTAATGAGTGCAAAAAGACCACAATGATGCGAGTACTCAATTTTTTGACAAATGGCAGTTTTATTTAAATAGATGGCATGTTTTGAACCGGAGACACTTTCAGCAGGCCAGGTCACATCACAGCTTTTTACTCTTCCTGATCATGGTGGTCCCTCCAACAGTTAAAGTCTGGGCGGAGCGAGAAAGAGAGAAAAATCATTTTCTAACATTGTTATTGTAATATTATAATGATTGTTGAAAGTCGCGTTATAAAATTATCATTTTAAAGGTAGCTTAGAATAAGTGTGATTCACAATCTTAACTAAGCTCATAACTGAGCTCTGCCCCCAAACAAAGCAGGGCCGATTATTTCTTTTCACCTTTTCCTTGATAGAAATCTTTGGAAGTATACAGTGTATGCACGCTGAACGAATTGAGAACAATCGGCGAGGCCGAAGGTTAAAATCCCAGATACAGCAAATGCCTTACAAAGCAGCGCGTGTACAGATCTGAGTGTTTGTGTAGTTTTTGTTACGGATACGCACCTCAATCATCTCTCCGTCCTTGATTTCCTGCTTGTGTGAAAACTTGTCTGACTCACAGACAAGCTTTCCTCCCTCCAGCCTCACAATGCACTAAAATAGAGGAATACAGATCAGAGATGTGTTCAGGATCACAGAGACACCGGGACGTCAGGACACACTAGCCTGGTCTGTAGGATGATGAACTATCTGTACTATACAAGTTACTGAGATTTAATAGGTCTCACTGTTTATGTTGATCAGGGATTCATATTTGGGGGTTCATATATCTAGCTTGATAGATAATTTATTACAAAATCAAAGGAAGAATAACCTCTGTGCACCATGCATGAAGCTTGTTAGTTAGCCAGACTGATCAGATAGATTTTTAGCTAGAGAGGTAGTTCCCATAGTTAACTAGCAAGTTGATGTTGCCACTGGACTTAGGACTGGGACTGCATCTATTTGGGAATCGAACCGCATGAAACACAGCAGATCAGGTTAATATCATAATGTGGGGAAAATAATAGGGGTTTTACAATCCGCTTCACGAATCGAGACTCTTTCCCCCCTCATCCCCCCCCAAAATAAATTGGTAAAAGTGGTACTCTTTAGTGGTAGTCCTGATCCAGCTGCCTTCTTCCACTGTTCTAAACTAAATGTTTGTGCTGTTGTTGTTTTTGTGGTTGGCTTGATCAGTAGACATGGCATGGGTGATAAACTAGATGTGGATATACCTTGAGCTTCTTCCCGTCCATGGTGGTAATTTCAGCTTCCTTGCCGATGGTGAAGGAGTTAGTGACGGTTTTCCCAGGGGTCTTTGAGGTGACGACGAAGTCGTTGCCAGTCTGTTTTATCTCGGTCACAGGTTTGACGTCTTTGGCCATCTTGATGACGTCCTCAGGTAGTGCTGAGAGATACAGTACAGTATATCAGGAGTGTTGTATTGTATGCTTTGCATCATGTTCTTACTTTAGCTTTTCATCCCAGTGCAGTTTATTAACTCGCATACTCACATATGGCCCTGAGGAAGTCCTCTAAGTTCTCCTGAGCGTAAACCTGCCACGTTCCGTTGAAAGCCATTCCTGCCTGCTGTCTCCTTCACCACGAGACGGATGTCTGAAGCTCTGTTCAGCTTGTAGAGTCTCACACACACGACCTCGGCTACTTATATCACGGGGAATTGGATACTCCCGCATTTCTAATCATTAACCCTGTCTATTTGGATAACCCAGAGTTCAATTACATCTTCAGGTTGGTAACCTTAGCGACTATTTGGCATGATATAATAAACACATAGAACAAAAAAATGCATTCCTGATTATATGGTTAAAGATCAAGTACAGAAAGTTCATTTTGAAAATACTTGAGCTTTGATATTTAGGGGGGCGAGAGAAAGAAAGAAAGAAAGAAAGAAAGAAAGAAAGAAAGATGAATAATTTTGGTGTGAGAGAGAGAACAAAGACTGGAGCAATCCTATTACATTCCACAGTTAGTCCATCAAAGGAAAGGCACCACTACTGTGCAAATATGATTTGGGGATGAGTCTTAGCAGTGCAATGACCACTCACACACCACTATTAGGTCAATATCACTGCTGTTTGTACGAGCGGTCAACCTGGTAACTTTGCTTTATGTATGTAGTGGCCAAAATCAGAGGGCATCAGTCATCTGAAAAGGAAAAAAAAAAGTGTCAGTGAGGCAAAATAAAGCACAAGCTGAGTGTGTACTGATGTTTTCCTGGAAGAACTTGCTTGATTCTTTAATCACTGCTTATATTTATGTTCAATTATTATACCAAATACTGCGCCTGATTGATAGGTTGCTATATGAGTCCAAGCAAAACCCAACCCTGATTCTCTCCTGTTTCAGGATAAAGCCTGTAAAGTGCACAGAATGTCAATAATTTCCATCTTATCTTATCTTATCTTATCTTATCTTATCTTATGTAGCGAAGTCTGCAATTGTGGACTAGTTCAAATGAATTGAATGAAATTGTATTTATATAGGGATAGCACTGTCGTCTTCACCTCCAGGGTTCGATTCCCGGCCAGGCTCGATTCCCATCTCTGTGCTTGGTGGGTTTCCTCCGGGTACTCCGGTTTCCTCCCACAGTCCAGAGACATGCAGATTAGACTAATTGGCGTTCCCAAAAATTGGCCGTAGTATGTGAATGAGTGTGTGAGTGTGTGTATGTGTGTGTGTGTGTGTGTGCCCTGCGATGGATTGGCACCCTGTCCAGGGTGTACCCCACCTCGTGCCCCAAGTCTTCTGGGATAGACTCCAGGCCTCCCGTGACCCTGAATACAGGATTAAGCGGTATAGATGATGAGTGAGTGAGTGAGTGAGTGAGTTATATAGGGCTTTTGATAATAGTCATTGATGCAAAGTAGTTTTTTCAGAACCCAAAAACAATATGGAAATAAATTTGTCAAATATGAGAAAACATGCATAATTCCACTTTCTTTGTTCGAGACTTAAGTAGAAAACTGTTTGTAGGAATTTCTGTCCTAAATTGTTGAGCTACTGTAGTCACATGCCATCAGAGAAAAACAGAGAGAGAGAGAGAGAGAGAGAGAGAGAGAGAGAGAGAGAGAATAGCTACTTAACCAGAAGCTGCACTAAGGTCAAGCAACACAAGCCAGGAGACGATCCTGATCAGAGGCCAGTAGGAGGTCATTTACCACTTTAACCAGCGCTGCCTCTGTGCTATGATGAGGCATAAATCCCGACTGATACATTTCGGTATCAGATATAAGATCAGCTGCAGTGCTACTACCTTTTCTATGATCTTGGAGATAAAGGTGAGGTTTGTTATTGGCCTACAGTTGGACATGTTTCTTAATTAGCGGCTTAATAACTGCTAGCTTAAAATATTTATGAATGAGATTTTTTTTCTAGTTCAATATGCTCTCCTCCCATACTGTTTGAAATCCTACTAATTTAGTTCAACGTTCTAGATTTCGAGCGGTCTGATTTTGAGTGGTGTGTGTGAGATTGTTATAGCAGGGACCTAGTTTTTTTTCTCGCTAATTAATTTTATTTTATGTCCCCTGCTTTGCACTGATTTAGCCCTACTAGTCTGCACACTCGACTGAGATTATCGTATTTTGCATTAACCGTAATGGAAAATTCATCACAGGGTCGGCACTGCATTATGGACATTCACAAGACCGTTCACAAGGGATTTACACTCAGATTTGAGGTTTGTCTCAAAGTGTATGGCTGTGCAACAGGTTAATGACCGTGTGGACTTTTACTTTTCAAAGTCCTCAATTTGCATAGACACACACACACACACACACGAAAAACCACTGCTTTTCTGAGATTGCAATACTATGTCCCTGTCTGTAAACTCTCTCTCTCTCTCTCTCTCTCTCTTTTTACACTCTCTACTCTTGTTTTACACTGGATGCCCTTCCTGACACACCCCTCCCTTTTTATGCGGCACTGCACCCATTAGCTGGTTTTTCATCATTGGGTGGGAATCAAACCCGCGCCCAGGTTTTATCTGATTAGATTGATTTAAAAAAAAGAAATTTCTGTTAATAAAGTCAAAGGTGAGGAAAAATTTAAAAAATACTCTTAAGCCATATTTTGTTGTAAAACCCCTCATATGCTGTTTATTAAACCTATATATTTAAATAATCAGACAAAAAATACGACAGGCGGATTCAATTCAGGTTTTAATTTATACTTGACAGAAACACAAACTCTGCATTCAAAAGCTTACATTTTGCATTATACTAAAGCACCCTCAGGAATCAGACTGAAACGGCATAGTAGGTTAAAGTGTCAGTTAAACCAACACAAGGTTAAACACGATTTAAAATATGAAGGGAAATCAACTATGGATATTTTGTTGTTTTGGCAAAAATGAGTTGAATTTTCAAATTAGGATGGTTTACACTATTGTACAATGTTCGGCACCATCCAAGATCAGTTTAAGTGATTAAATTTGCCTGAAAAGCCAGATGTTCTCACGGTTCATTTTGACACTTCACACATCACAAGTCAGCTATTAAGTCACATTTTGGGCTCCATTTTGATATCATGTTTATCACTGTAGCAGGTCCGGATGCTGAGGTTTCGCCAGTCGGATTTGTTTAGAATCGGGGCCTTTTATTTTTTTATTTTTAATTTTTAAAGTAATTGGAGTTTAGGAAATAATCAAATATTTCAATGTGTAATAGTAATAATTTTACAAATACACTCCATGCACAAAAAAAAAAAAAAATATATATATATATATATTGGCCTGCATCAAACAAAGACAACAACTAAGGAGAATTGAAATTACTGGAACTGTATTAACCAGAGCTGCACACACACAATGTGATGAGAACTCACAGGTTTGGGACTAAACAGCTGTTATATTTTCTTATCATACTGTAATTTGAACTTGAAATGATTCCTGAACAGGACGGTAAATGTTTGCTAATACGTCCACAGCACGGGATCCTCCTAATCACTCGTCTCTACATCTCGATCGCATCGGCCCGCGGGATCTGGCCGTGTTTATACACGCTCACGGTCACGTGCGCTGTCTCCGAGCCGTACTTGTTGCGTACGAACACGCTGTAGTTGCCTGAATCCTCCATACAGACCGAGTAGATGGTAAGGGTTGTGCGGCCGTCGTCTCTGGCGACGTTGAAGCGCCCTTCGGAGACGATCTCCCTGTCGTTTTTCAGCCAGAACTTCTCCGGCGCAGGGTTGCCCTCAGCGAAACAGGTCAGACACAGAGACTGTGTGTGAGAACGTGAGAAAGAATTAGAGAGAGAGAGGTGGGAAAATAAGACGAGAGCCATATTGTTATTTAAAGCATTTCAGAATTATTGTTGTTAAATACCTTGTCTTCCATGATGGCCACCACATCTGGTAATCCCTTTGTGACTTTGGCACGGTCTAGAAAAACAAGCAAGGTTTAGCCTGTAAAGTCCATCTTAGTGAAACTAAACACGCAAGAAGAATACCCATTATAGTGCTTATGGTGGTTTGTGGAATTTAACACTAAGCACTTTAACCTTTAGCTCCCAAGACAAATCAGTAGATATTGTTGTCGTTACATAATTTCATAACTCCATATGTGTTATTTCATAGTTTTTAAATTCAGATTTCAAACTGTGTATTTGGGTTTTCAGATATGTCAGCTAGAATAAAAGTTATCATTACTGTTATAAAAGGGTACATTTTTACCACTTCAGAATATGGGAATGACGTCACAAAAAAGTAGCACTCTCAAAATGAATACAGTGGAAACTCGGATTGCGCGTAATGTGGTTTACGAGTGTTCCGCAAACCGAGCAAAGATTTTTAATACATTTTTAATCGGAAACCGAGCAAGTATTAATTTACGAGCGCCGAGTATCATGTATCACGCATGCGACTCTTATTTTGACACCGAGCGTCACTCTTGCGCTGCGGACTTGTGTGTAATCGTCTCCCCTGCTAGGTCTTAGTGCTGGTCTCTTACTTGCATAATCAACATCTCACTCTCTCTTTCAGTGTCTCTTATGTGTGTGCGTGCTCTCGCCTTTTCACCCCCTGCCCGGCTTCACAAACACACATTAACTCTGCTCTGTCGCGATTCTTTTCAAAGGTAAGGTGCTGGTTCATTTTTTTTTTTTTTTTTACTTTACCGCAGTGATCACCTTAGTATGCGCTCACGCCAGTGTCAGAGAGATTACCTTTTTTCCATTAAAACAGTGTTTCCGTTGTGTGTGTGTGTGTTGGTTGTGAAACTTAAAAAGCGAGGTGGGGAGAGGGAGGAGGAGTGTTACTGTGTAAAACGAGGCGAGGGAAGGGGCTAATTCCACACACACACACACACACACATACACACACTTATCTGTAGGGATTTATTTGTACTCTTTTTTAAAGGTAAAGTGCAGATTAATTTGTTTTATTTTCATTTTATAGATTATATTCATAATTTTTATGTATTTAATTTTTGGGGCTGTGGAATGAATAATTTGAGTTTTCATTATTTCTTATGGGAATATTATGATTTGGTTTTACGAGTGTTTTGGAACACGAGCCCTCTTCCAGATTATACGAATTATACTCGTAATCCAAGGTTCCACTGTATATATATATTTTTTTTGGTCATAGAAATGACCAAAACACATTATCATGTCTGTCTGTGCTATTTCTTTGCCTATGTGACCCTTTTTTCCCTCTTAGCCATATTTGGGTAGTTTTGCATACATATAAGTGCATACTATTGCAAAATTCTGTTTTCTAGCAAATGAATTTTATAAACATTTGTAAACCATCTAAGTGCAACAATGTGACCAGTGCAGTATAAATGGTGATCAGATATGCATATTCAATCATTACACTGTGCTAATTCAATTATACTTACTTTTCTCAGCAATTGCCGCCTCCCTGTTTAATAAATGAAATAAAAAATATTAAATCCACATAATTATTTATTACAGAGGCATTAAATCATATTATACTTTTTTTCCCAAGCATACAGTACATAGATAAAAAGTTAATACGACAGGTGAATGTGTTAAATACACTGCAAAAAAACTTCACTTACTTCAGCCTCTGGTGTTCCAGCAGAGCATCAGCAAAAGCTTTAAAGTAGAGAAAGCAGAGGGGTAAAGACTTTAAGAATAACTTGGCAAACATATTAAATTTTTTTTATATCAGGATGTAATTAGAATATCTAAATTGATAGTACACTGTATAATCAGACTTAAATTTTTTTTATTTATCTGTTTAATAATATACACCAATTAGCCATAGTATTAAAACACTATCCCCAATATTGTGTACGTTCCTCTTGTGGTACATTCCAAATATTGTGTTCCCCCTCAGGTCATGACTGCGTACGACCTCTGGGTTGCGCTGTGGTGTCTGACACCAGGGCCCGTATTCACAAAAGCTTCTTAAGCCTAAAAGTTGCTCCTAGTGACGAAATTCTAAGAAAATTTGAGAATTATGAAATTTTCTTAAAATTTTCCCTTAAATTTAGGACTAAATCTTAGAAAGGATAAAAAATTATTCATTCTAGCCCTAAAAACAGCACCTAAGGTAAAAATTGTTAAGAGTAGAGAGGAGGACTTTTAAGAGGCTGGAGCGTTTCTATAGCAGAGGACAAAATGATGGAAAGAAGAAATATTCTTCTTATATAAAGGAAACACTGCTCTTCTATCCAGTTTGGCTTTCTTGTTGTTTTATTTCCTTCCATCTCTCCATAGCACCATACCATCCAAAAGTGCAACTGAACCAATTTACATTTACTGTCAATCATGTAAGTTGGTAAAAGGTGAGTCATTTCGCTCCCATCAATCTGAAATGGATCACAAGTAATAAAGTCAGCATGGTAAATAAATGTGCAAACTTAAATATAATAACTACTGAGTGGAAATTGGTTGCTTCAAAAGTAGACATTTTCTACATTTGGCCGTTTTCAATAAACTTTAAGATATTTAGCCTATAACACAAACTTTGCATAAAGTAGCCTGTATTCATGATTATACAATTTCCAAAAAAATATGATTTTACTGTCTATTCTATTATCATATATTCTATTTTCAGAAAGACCCCATTATAAGACAGATTTTTTTTAATCAACCAATCACAGTCCTTGAATTGCTGCGTCATCCCTAGTAACACACCCTTCACGAAGATAAAGGGTTTTGTACTTTTCTTACTCTGAGTTGCTCTGAGAAGTTTCCTAAATCACTTTTAGTCTAGGACTCCCAGCTAGGACTTTTTAGGCTACGATACAGTAGGAGCTCTCTGAGAGAATTCTAGAAACTTTGTGAACACGGGCTCAGGGTCCAGCTGCTGATCCTTTGGGTTCTGTGGTTTGCAAGGTGGGGTCTCCATGGATCAGATTTCTCATGGATGCTGGATCAGATTGTCGTCTAGGGACTATGGAGGCTAGATCAACAACCTTGAACTCTTTGCCTCCTGAGCTCCATATGCGGTGGTCTGTGATGCGCTGGATGTTCTAATACCTTTCCATCATAGCGAGCATCAACTTTTTATTTTATTTTATTTTTTTTTACTAATTTGTGTTACATTAGCAATTTGAGGAATCCCATCGGATGGGCTAGCCTTTCGGCCAAATGGAATTGGGTAAGCCTTGAGTGCCCATGATCCTATCAGCAGTTTCCTGGTATATAATTGATAAAAAAAGTTATTCCATTCACTTGGTGGTAGTGATAGTCTTGTGGCTCATTGGGTTTTTCCAGGATCCAGGATTTTTTTTAAAGTAATATAATGCTGTAACTCAATACCTTTTGTCTAATAGCACGGATCAGACGTCTATGCCTTTGTTCTACTGTCTACTGCAACATTAAATTCTTTACAACAAGTACAGTTCATTGACTTCGATGTTTGTCACATTCCTGATCCCGATCGTGACACATCCATCTTCGACTGAGAGCCAAAATTGCCTGTGCTCTCTGGGTGGGAGGGGTAGCATGCTTCTTTTATTCCTGTCAATCACAGCAAAACTAGGCAATCAGTATGCATCTGTGAGCTGCCGTTTGAAAGGAGATAGCTGGCTGATGGTGTGAAATGGCAGAAATGTTAACAGAAAATGTGACAAAAAAAGCCTTTAGTTGACGACCTCTGGAGGATTTTCATTACTTGAAAATGAGTCATAGCGCACGTCATCCTAAAGATCACCATGAAATTACTGTTAACAGTACTGTACAACACGAAAATATTAAGGGTTCGCTGTGGAAAATCTTTCTTTGAACTGCAATTGCTAAGAATAGTGTGCACTCAAGTCTCTATTATTAACTGAGCAGTTAATCACTTCAGGTTGTGAACTTTAGGTAACACTCACTCACTCATTTATCCTGCATACAGGGTTGCGGAGGGTTTGGAGCCTATCCCAGGAGACTTAGGGCACACACAGATACCCTCACATTCGCACATTATAGGAAAAACCGGGAGCGCCAATTAGCCTAATCTGTGTGTTTTTGGACTGTGGGAGAAAATCGAAGTAAACCATGGGAAACCCACCAAGCATGGGGAGAACATGAGAACACCATGCAGGCAGACCAGAGGTGGGAATCGAACCCAGACCCTGGAGATGCAAGGCGACAGTTTAACTTTAGGTTACAACTATAATGACTTCAGAATGATCTGATGCTCTCAGCCAGCACTTATTGCCTATATAGCATCTGGATTGGTTGGTTTTAAACCACTAAACAAATAATACTGAATGGATGGCCAATTGAATTGGGGATTTTGTATGAGTGCTATATTGTATCGTACCAGTCAAAGGTTTGGCCACACTGTCTAATTTTATTTCTGTAAAACAATACTGAAGGTATCCAAAAATACCATAATCTCCTTAGAACAGTTGATATCGAGATGAGTCTGCTACTCACTTCATGTCTTAAAATAACAACTGACTGTTGTTGTTGTTGTTGTTACTTGATTACCCAATCTCATATGTGTTATTAATAGTCCAGTATAGAAAATAAATCCAAACTTTTGTTTTTTAGATGTCATAAACTTAGTATTAGAAGGTTCTATCTGAGATTATTTCAGATGAAATGTCATACAGAATCTATATAGAGTATTACAACGAGTCTGCGATGCTTGACTGATTTCACTCTCTATATCAGGTATTGCGACAGTGAAAACTCTTTTTGTCTTTTCCTCCCCTGACGCCGTGATCTCCACCAGGATTAGCTGTCTGTCAGATTAAATGTGCAACTACAAACTGCTGTACCTTGTCCAGAGAAATCCAGAGCGCGCTTGTGTGTTTCCTGCCCGTCAAACATCTCCAGGGTGTATCTTCCTTTGTCGTTTTCAGTAGGGTTGAAGATTTCGATCCAGACCTTCTGCATGCTGCTGCCCGGCTTGGTCCTCTCTTCCTGATCGATCCTCTTCTCTCTGTTATACACCGATGAAAAACACATTTTAAAATGTTTATTCAGTCTTTCAACATTGTGAAGATAAATAGTTTCATCTAATAACAACAATTCTGGCAAGCCAAATGCTAGGTCTGTATAAATGTTCTTGTTCTTATTTATGTTTTTCATCTCTGAAAGGTATCTACAGTAGGACAAATGTTTGGCGTCAAACTTGAGCTGTGTGTGCTGTTTGCTACAATAAGTTACAGATACAGTACCTCTGGGTCAGCAAAGGAGGGGCTTAAGCTGAATTTCATTTCTAAGTGCAAACTTGAACACGTGATATGAGTTCTTTGGCTCGGTTCAAAACATTATTTAAGCAAACAGCAATAACTAACATTATTTACTCCATCCATCCATGAAATACTTTGTAGTCCAACTAGGGACTGTGGAACCAAAAACAGGGCCACTCCAGGCACACAGACCCTGAGGTGGGAATCGAACCAGGACCCTGGAGGTGCATGGCTTTGCAAGGGTTTTGGCCACATGATGGCAGTGTGAGGAAAGAAGACAAATTTAGTCGCGTGGATTGGTATGCTTTACATATGCATTACATGTCAAAGTCTCACTTTGTCGAACTTAAGAACAAATCTGACTTACTAACATGCTTTTGGAACAGAATTCGTTTGTAAGTCGAGGACTACCTGTATACCTGCTAACTTTAGCTAACACTATGATATTGCGAAATTAAAATCAATGTCAAAAGAATATTTTTATTTTAATAAATAATAATATAATATCCTCGTTTTAAGGCGGTTGGCACCCAGTACTGTAAGTTGCATTATGCCACCCCTTTACTCTTTTCTCTCTCCTCTCCATTACGTCATAATCTCTATATGCATATTAAGATAGCTATTATATTATGTAGTTAAAATTAAGAGATAAATGATAAAATTCAGTCTCAGAGAAGTAATTAAAAAAAAAAACAAATTTTGTGGAGACTAATGGTAACTTAATCTGTACTCTTTTTGACCTGGAGATGTCTGTTGCTCTTCACATAAAAAAATCATTGCTGATCTACATCAAACTTTTATACTGATCCTGACGCTTTACAAGATCGCTTTGTGCACTGGGGCTCCGAATCAATGCCAGAGCTCTTTGAAAGCACACAACCCAAAGACTCACTTGAAGTACCAGCTGGTCTTCATGTAGCTCAGATAGTACTTCAGAGAACAGTAGAGCTTAAAGCCAGTCGCTGTGCACTGGATCCTCATGGGACCGGCAGAGAGAGCTGTAGATCAGACAAAGCAACAGAGGAATAGGGAGACGGGTCGAGCAATGTACAGCTTAAAAAAAAAGAGAAAAAAGGAAAAAAAAAAAAAATCTAAATATGTAAACATTCTGTTACAGTCATTGTGAGTGTGTGTGTGTGTGTGTGTGTGTGTGTGTGTGTGTGTGTGTGTGTGTGTGTGTATGTGTGTGTATGTGTGTGTGTGTGATTCTTCAGTTCCCGGTGGACTCACCACAGTTTCTGCTCAGGCACTGCATCAAGCGCTCAAACTCTAAGAAGAGAGGTGAAGAAAGTGACAAAGTGTAAGTTATGTGAAAAAAAAAGTACATTTGTATTTATCATCCATCAAAGGATCAGTTCAGTCAAAGATACAATTAGTAGATTGACAGTAAAATGAGATCCATGAGTCCATGAGCTTTTTCAATTGAAGCAAACAGTTTTTAAAACTGGTAGATAATATGTTGTTTATTATGTTATCTTGACATCACAAGGGTTACCAGGTATAACTGCTAAAATATTCTGTTATTCCGTTTTAGTTATATTAATATGAATTTTGCTTTATTTAGCAAAAAGCTACAACTCCACTTGATACAGTCAATGGAAAAACCAACCTGCAGTTGTATTTCTGTCTATTTACTGTAGGTATGCAATTTATTGCATTTTTGATGCAATTATTGCATTTGAATAAAAAAAATATATAGCATGCTATATAGTTTTCTTTTGGCCTAATCAGTCACTTGCAGCAATTAGCTTATGAAAAAAAGGTTGCATACAAAACCTTTTTAATTACTACAAGTATTTGAAGACAATAAAACATTAAAAGGAAAACAAAAACTTAAATTTACAGCATAGGCCTCCTCCTCTACCCCCACCTTATCATAGTAATGATTGGAATGTGCTGTGTAATGTCTGTTCCAGAATCCAGCATCATCCTACACACAGAGTGGGCATCTTATGTCTCTTTGACACAAAGTTCATTTTCTTTCAAAAATATATTACTGTAACTGCATCGTGGCCCTCAAATTGAGCAAAGTGACCTAGTGATGCAAGATGCAAGAGATTTGAAAGCAAGACAGAAGGCTGACTACAAACTAACAGTAGAACACATATGTATATATAATATGGTGCTGTCCAAATCACATAATGCATCACGTGTCAGGAATATTATGAGACACATACCTGTAATCTATTAATGCTGGGGTAACTGCTATGGAACTAACAGACTGGAAACATCCTCTTTCTTGCCTCCAGTATTCTCCAAAAATCCATTAAACACATTTAGTTCATTTGCAGCACGCACTGTTTGGCACACCTCGTCGTTTCCCTTCACTGCCATTGACTTTTCATGACATTTCGTCTTTTGATCTGTAAGGCGGCTGCTACGTGCTGTGGTTTGCCTAAAATATGGAATTTCGAAGCTTCTAAAAGAAGATTACATACCAGTTTTCAAATTAAATGGTTTGTTATGGACAGCCTTGTGGGTCAGAGGAAAAGAAGTTGATAAAAAATGAAATGAGAAAATGAATGTGAAACGATTATATTATATTATATTTTGCACAGTAATATTGTTTGTAATAAAGGAGCAATACAAAATAGATTGAACCCACTACAGCCTTAGTTTATGATTTTAGTTATGATCTTTAGTTACCATAATGCATATTATGGACCGAGTGTGCAAGCAATAAATTCAGTTATATGGTAATTTGATGCAAATGTAATAATTTCCAGTTTTATTCGTTTTATAACATAGAATATTGCCTACAATTGCATGTTCTTGATTAAGAAACATCTTGGTTTCAGTTTCTAGTTAAATTATATAGCACCATAATTTCTTTTTTCAGTTTCTTAAAACTGATAAATTGCATATAAACCAGCAAGTGCAATTGTGTCCTCTGTCTCAAAGACTTTCAAGTGGCAGAAAACCTACTGTTGCAAACAGCAGGCACTGAAAACTCCTTTCATGAATACTATTAAAGTTCACATCTTGTAAATTTCCTATACTGTTCATGGCCTTACTACTAGAAATGGGATTATGCAGTATTGCAACAAGAGTAATAAGTGAACTTGTTCTGAACAGACAGATATGAGAATTTAACTTAAAATATTCAGTCACATATCAGAAATGGTATGTAGTTAGAATAAAAGAGTAATTATCGCAATTTAGGATGAGCCAGAGTTTTTAATGTGGTTAAAATATACTACAAATTCACCGTCGGAATTTAGACCACACCCCCACCCTACTGCTGGAGCGGTTTCATGCTTTTGTCCATTTTACATATAAATGCTTTGTACCAAGTGAACAAGTCTGAGAAACTGAACACGCTCTTTGCAGCGTACAGTATTGTTTGTGTTGAGCTGAAATTAAAAAGACATTATTTTTATCAAATTAAATTCTGTTTTTATTTTTATTGCTAAAAAATCTCAATTTACTTACCATTGTCCACAAACTCCAGTATGCTCTCATCCTCTCCTCTACCATCAGCCACCACAGCCCTGTACGTGCCGGCTTCCTTCTTAGTAACCTGGGTGACAATTTCCACACACACACACACACACACACACACACACATCATTATTAGAAATGCAAGCAACAAGTAGCTAACATTAGTGCATTTGGTATCTCGTACCTGCGAAACGGTAAACGTGGCAACACCAGATGGCTCAAACACAAACTGCTTGAGCTCTATGCCATCCTTAAACCACTTCATCTTGGTGTCCTTACTCATGTTCGTGACCTGTGGAGAAAGTGCAAACTAGCTCAAGCTGTGGAATGCATAGATGGACAAAACAAAAATCTTTGCCTCTTCTTTTTGCTAATCTCTAGAGGCAATTTCAAATATAGTTGCAAGCAGCGATGAGTGGGCCCAAGCACCCTGAGTCATCGCCACCCGGGTGCACCAGAAAGACAAGGGGCACATGCATTTAAAGGGGACATACCGATACCATTATGTGTATGTGATGTGGTATAACACGGAAAGTTATTCCTTAGAAGAACAAGAGCGTTCTCAAACACTAGGACGACATAGGACTGATGTAAAAGTGCTTGGGCACTAACAATTCTTAAAATGAATTTCACAGTTCATATTTCACGGGTACAAACGCCTCTTATATTAATTTATATACTATGTTTAGTCTTACAGTATTAATGACTTTCAGACCTGAGGATTCGATTTTGTAATCTGACCAAGGTGTCAGCCTCAGATTTACAATAAGAGTTGTGTTCAATTCACCTTGCATTTCATAACCAGTTCACAGTCCTCTGTCACACTCCATGACAAAAACTCCTCGAAGTAAGGTCCTAATTGAAGAACAAAACAAAACAGAGGTATTGCGCAATGCGGGATCACAAAACGACTTCACAGTTGTCCGTTATTAAAGTATGAGGAAATTATATTCCATTTGAATACTGCATAAACACTGATCAGTCAGTTATTGTAATATACAGAAACAACAAGCTTACCTAGAAGTTATTAAATAAGATAAAAAAGAAAGTAAGGAATATGATCAAGTTATGTGGTGTCACCTAAAATTGATTAGTTTCCTATAACGGCACAGGGCAAGGTGTTTTCTTCCCTCTAAGTTATTTATTCATTTCCTTAAATGTTTAAAAGTTTAAACTTGAGATTTTATTTGAAACGGTGATGTACAAACTACTCAGCCCTAAAAATTAGCCCATTGTGGAAAACTTCAAGGAACAGCTTCACCTCTCACTGTTACCAAGTGTTAGCACTGGAGACTCCTTCCAAGAATGCTACATAAATGACTCTTAAGATGGAAAAAAAAAGTGACCAATATTGCTTGCCAAAAAATTTCAAGTAGCTAACTTCAGCCGTTTTTGGAGAGATTTTATATATGCCCCAGAAAATGGCCATTTTTCAGCGTCATACTGTCTCGCTTCAAACAATAATAATTAAAAATAAAAATTATTCTTTTTTTTTTTTTTTTGTGATTATTGATACCAAAATTGGTTTAAGATTCTAGAAGCAAATGAGCTGTAAAAATTGTTTCTTAAATTGGTTTTTGGTTAATTCATTTAAAAAGCAAAAAATCTGTAGTGTCTGTAACCATGTCAAATTCATGTTGCGATAGCTTAACAATTTAGCATTTTAGAATAATACACTTTTTCAGGCTTATGTCTTTTCATGTGAAATCTAAATTGGCCAGGTTTCATCTGAATGACAATTACGATCATTGCAAGCTTTGCATTAAGAAAATCTGATAAAAATATAAACATGTATGCATATTTCCAAAAAAAAACAGGATCAGGAGATAAGAAGCATTAAGCAGTATGAAAAAAGATGTTATATGTTTATATCTAAAAAAAAAAAAAAAATTGCCTGTTTACCTAGGTGAGACCTTTAGCACCAATGCAATGAGTGCGTTGATATAAAAATTGATGGGAATTGTGACTGGAATAACAGCTGGAACTACTCTTAAAACTGCTATTTCATAAAGTTAATCAACATCTTCTGGCCAGATGTAATTGAGAATTCCACAGCATAATGTAGAGAAAGTTATAAAGAATATAGTCCTTGTTTGGGAACTGTTTGGAATTTCAGTGATCTCTTTGAACAGCAATTTTCAGATTTTCTTTTAAATTTAAAGCACAAAGTGGCACTACCCTGTGGCTCATAGTTTAAGAACCGCTAACGTGGCATGGCCTTGCTGTGGTTCTTGGCACAGACAATGGTACAGGTTCTTTTTCTGACCCAGTGGACTCTCACCTGAGCGTCTCTTCCAGTCCCGGCGCTTGGCCTCTGACTTGGCCAGGGTTTGCCTGAACTCTGTTTCAGTAAGATAAAAAAGACCAGGTCAGCGATATTGATGGAGAAATTTCAGTATTATAAATAAGAGTGAAACAACAACCTAGTAATTGCAATCACATACTACTGTATATATACAGTTACACTCAAATAAAAATAATCTTACTATTCAGGTTAATGAATTAATTCACATACAGTACCAGTCAAACGTGTGGACAACCCTTTGAATTCAATGTTTTCTACATTCTAGAACAATACTGGAGTTTTTAAAACTATGAAATAACACATATGAAATTAGGTAATTAAGTAACAACAATAACAGACAGTTGTTATTTTGAGACACAGAGGTCAGCCTTTCTGGAACAGTTCTTGCAAGAACAGTATTGTGTCAAGTGCATCTGCAAAACCCATCAAGCACGATGATGAAACTGACACTTATGAAGACCTTTCCAGGAAAGCGAGACCAAAACTGACCTCTGCTGCAGAGGAGAAGTTCATTTAGAGTCACCAGCCTCATAAATCACCAATTCACAAACAGCACCTCAGATTAGAGCCGTTATGAAGGATTTCCGCAGCATAAGTAGCAGATACATCTAAATATAAATAAAACTGTTCAAAGTAGATTATTGCATAATTTGGACGCCTTCAGCATTGTTTTACAATGTAGAAAAAAAAAAAAAAATCAGGAAAGACCATGGAATTAGAAGGGGTGTCCAAACCTTTGACTGGTTCTGTATATAGTACATACAGTACAATGGCTATAACATATGACGTGACCATTGCAAA
This sequence comes from Clarias fuscus, assembly GCA_030347435.1. Classification (NCBI taxonomy): domain Eukaryota; kingdom Metazoa; phylum Chordata; class Actinopteri; order Siluriformes; family Clariidae; genus Clarias; species Clarias fuscus. Next base: position 19,646,403 of record CM059226.1, read on the forward strand.
AGGTTTATCTTGCAACATGCTGAATATTTCACACTCGCAGAGGAAATTTCCAGTATTGTATATTCAATAACAATAATATATCTGTTGTAAATTTCCATTTTAAGATATCAACCTGCTAATTAAGGGCTACCAATGATACATTTATCATTTGACCCGTACTTTCATCCACCAGTACGAGAGTGAACTGGTTCTTTGCCCTTCCGTCTTTGAGCTGCGCCGTGTACGAGCCCTCGTCCTCCTTCGACAGCTGTTCAAACAGAATCTCCACCAGACCGTTTGCCTTGTCGAAGTTGATCTTACGTGCCTGTGGATGAATCAGCCACAAACACGCACCACTTGATTCATTTTAGAGTGTTTCAGAGACTCTCATGAAAAGGAATAATTCAGTAACTACAGTTAAATTAATTCTTGAAACAAAATTGCAGTTATTATTATTATATGATTATTCATGAAGAACACACAAACACACACAATGCAAGCAAATATGTCCACACCGGTGTGGAGGAGATCTCTTTGTCGTTGAGGATCATGTGCAGCTCTGCAGCGTTGGACAGCGGTTCAGTTTGCAGCCACAGTCTCACATTGCCCTTCTCCAACACGTCCACCTGCCAGCCTTCAGAGCGCAGTGCTATAACTACAAACACAACAAAACAATTAGTGACATGCTGCTAAAACTAAATAATCATCTTTATAATTTTGTTATACAACCCAATGTGAAGTTATTTTCCTATAACAGCAATTCCTTAAATGTTTTATTCCTCTTACACCACAGGCATTCACCAGCGATTAGGATTTTTATTTATGAACGCATGGTATCTCATTTTTTAAATCTATATCTACCTGATTATAAATATAAAATAAAGTAGAATCTGACCAATCAGATTAGTCAGCAATGAGGTATAAATATGGAACACCCACTTATAGTGTTTTTAAAATTGACCCTCCCCCCAAAATATTACCATTTATCTCTTCAAATGTTTGTGTGCACCAACCCTACATTCTGTTCACTCATCCATCCATCCAATCCATTCACCCAATAAACCACCAACCCATCCATGCATCTATCCATCCATCCATCCATCCATCAGTCAACCTACCTCTACCTCTACCAATCCAAACAACCCACCCATCCACCAGTCAACCAACCTACACATCCAAACAACCCACCTACCCATCCAAACAACCCACCTAAGCATCCAAACAACCCACCTAAGCATCTAAACAACCCACCCATCCACCAGTCAACCCACCTACCCATCCAAACAACCCACCCATCCACCAGTCAACCAACCTACCCATCCAAACAACCCACCTACCCATCCAAACAACCCACCTAAGCATCTAAACAACCCACCCATCCACCAGTCAACCCACCTACCCATCCAAACAACCCACCCATCCACCAGTCAAGCCACCTAATCATCCAAACAATCCACCCATCCACTAGTCAAACCACCTAAGCATCCAAACAACCCACCCATCCACCAGTCAACCCACCTACCCATCCAAACAACCCACCCACCCACCAGTCAACCCACTTAACCATCCAAACAACCCTCCCATCCACCAGTCAACCCACCTAGCCATCCAATTCATCCATCTACCAAACTATTCAACCGTCCATCCATCAATCTACTAGTCACCCACCCTCTCTTCCAATTCATCCATCTACCAATCCATCCATTTAGCCATCCATCTGTTTCTATCTGTCTGCCTTTTTGTATATATATTTGCCAAGTCATTTATTTATTTATTTGTCTGATTTATTTGTCTACTTTTGGCTTGCATTTTTTTTTCAATCTAACATCTGTCTATCTGCTGTTCTTTGTCATAAGCAATTCCCAAAGTTACTTTTTTCTTGTCTCTGACAACATGGCAGTAGAAGTTATGTCTCTCATTCTTCATCAAGGCTCATTGAATTATTCATGGCTGGCCTTACGTGGATTCCTGATGTTCCAGCTCAACTCCATGAGTCTCTCCAGATCTGTGAGATAAAAGGACACGAGTGCAATATCAAACTCAGTCTTTCACCATGTGCCACAATCGACATATAGCCTATACTTCTCTAACAGTTGTGTTAGTAAATGAAATATTTTACTATATATATATATATTTTTTTGGCAAAAAAAAACAGGCACCTTTTTGAGGACAATTGCTTTGATATAATACTATAATTCTGCTTGGGTTTCTGTATTTATTATTCATAATCTTCATCTTCTCTACCATTTATAACGTATAGGGTCATGGGGGGCCTGGAGCCTATCCCAGGAGACTCAGGGCACAAGGCAGGGTACATCCTGGACAGGGTGGCAATCCATTGCAGGGTACACATGCACACACTACGGTCAATTTGGGAACACCAATTAACCTAATCTGCATGTGTTTGGACTGTGGGAGGAAGCTGGAGCAAGCACAGGGAGAACATGCAAACTCCACGTGCACAGACCCAAGGAGGGAATCGAACCCTGGACCCTAGAGTGCTAACCACTATGCCATCGTGCTAGCAATGATGCATAAATTTTTTTATTTATTGAAACTTGAAGCTTCAGGCACCAATAACGTCTTGGATAGCGAACTACATTGGCACTAATGTTACCAAGGTAATTTGGGTAAGGGTTTTTTTTTTTTTTTGGCCAAACTATCAAAAAAAAAAATAGTATAGACATTTTCTTTTATCTTTTTTTGGTAATTCTGCAAGATCTTAGATGACATAAAGACGGAAACTGTACCCTCAGCAGTAAAATTAAAGCTAGATGAGATGTCAGGCCTGTCAATCACATCAGCAGTATAAAGGCCCAGATCTTCCTCTGCAGCTGCATTGAAGGTGAGAACAGATCTGCAAGACAAATGCACAACTGCATTAATATTTCATGACCACTCTACATTATCTATAGATCTAGAATTATTGTTTTTATACCACTTACAATAACAAAATTCTGCACCTTTACTTTTTCTAAAGCCATCTTTGCACATTAACAAAAAAAAAAAGTTACACATTTTACAACCTTTTTTTTTCTTTTTCACCTTCTTGACTTTATTACTTTACTACTATACTACTGCCTGTTCACATTTTTTAGTCAATTGTACAATTATTGTCTCCTGTACCTCATCAAGTATTCGAAGTTGTAACTTTTGCATTTTGCTAATAAATTTAAAGAACACACTTATTTTGCTTGGTCTCCAAATGGGCTCGTCCGGCATCGATGGCCTGTTTGTAGTTCTTCTTCCAATCAAACTGGATTTGATCAACGGTCTCAGGGGCTTCAAAGCTCAAGAAAATGAAGCCATCATTATCAACCCCAATCTCGATGTCTCTGGTTGCTGTAGAATATGTAGAAGTATGCATGAATAATATATACTAAAAACCATTGAAGACATTGGCTTATCAGCACAGAACACTTTGAGCTGTGCTATGCTGCCTGACCTGGGTCAGTCTGGGCGGTGACGGGATCTGTGGGAAGAGAGGCTCTCCCCACTCCAGCACTGTTGATGGCACATACACGGAGACGATACGTACGACCCGCCTGCAGCCCGGAAACCTGACAGTAAAGTCAACATAAGTCTAAATGATTGGTTATCTAGCAATTTAAGTAAACAAAATTATTAAACTATGAAATTATACAATTTCAGGTCATAAACCGACCTTTAGATGCGTGTCTGTTATTGGTTCCTGGGTCACTGCAGTCCAATCCTCTGATTCCATCCCCTCAGTCAACTCCACAACATAACCAATGATTTCTGACTGACCTTGGTATAGAGGCTCCGCCCACAGCAGAACCAGAGATTCCTGCCGCACCTCTCTCAGCTCCAGGTCATATGGGCAGCCTAAGAGTATCATGGTAACAGTGTGTAATAAAAACCACAAACTGTCTGGTAGTAACGGTCAGTTTATCCAAACAGACAACAGGTCAATTCATCAACTTATCCATATGTCTATCATTTCAAACTTTTCATTGCAACCTACACCATCATTATTGTACGTTCATCCATCCATACAAAAACAAGGTTAGTCCCTCCATCCTTACTAATAGTCAACTATTTTTTTTTCTTTTCTTCCTTGGGCTTTGTACTTTTTATCCTAGATGTCACCACATTGGATCATTTGATCTCCAAGATTTGGCAAGTTTTTTATGCTATATGGTCAGGAATCAAGAGTTGCAACTGCCTGAGCCACAACGGCTCCCAATAAGTCGGATAAATTATTCTCCCATTAGTCCATTTAACAAGCTATTAGTCCTATCTATCCAACCAAACCCACTGTTATGTCAGTTAATTTATTTTTTAATCAATTAATTTATCCATCCTTCCATCCATTTATCTATTAAACCAACTTATATAAAGCGAAACCATCAGTTCAACTGAACTGAATTTAATTTTCCAAACATACCAATATGTCTGTTAACTCACACAACAATCTATCCACCCAATCAATATAATTATCCATCCACTCACTCACTCACCCACCCATCCATCCATCCATCCAATCAACCTCTCAAAATGTCATTTTGCCCATCCATCAGTCTATCCATCCATCCAACCAACCTTTCAATATGTCGATCCATCCAATAAATGTCTCAATACATCATTTCGCCCATCCATCCATCCATCCAAGAAACCAAGCACATAACTTGGCCTTAACTTAATATTATATTACAATTTATTTTCTTTTAATATTGTAAAGTAACTACCTGCTGTCACTGATCAAACTTACTTTGTGTACAGGAACATTATAGTGTATTATGGATAAAATGGATTTATCATTCTCTCAGAATCAAACTGTATGGACACATAATCTCAGTTTGTCCATTTCTTAAAACAACTGCCATTTTTGCTGACCGTGCATCTACTGATCCATGGATTCAGACTACACTGATTGTGTCATGTGAGCCAAACCATTGACTAACATATCTAAAGACACTGGTTTTTGCAGTCTTTGCAGTTGATAGATGTGTGTTTCTCTTCCCAGAAAAAGAAATGGCTTTCTCCAAACAGCAGAAGATAATATGGAGCAGAAAGAAAAGGGGGAAATATACTCTTCATCGATTTTGTATTCTACAGGGATTTTTCAGAATACCATCCATACAGACATAATAACAGTGTGATGATAATATAGTAATAAAGCACTACAGAGCTCTGACGCCGGTATAATGAAGTACAATGTTGTTTGAGCGCAGTTAATTAAGTCTTATTATAATTATTAGAATAATGTAGGGGGTGATGGTTCTGTTGAAAACATGTTTTCTAGCACAGTTGATCTCTGACTATTAATCATAAACAAGCACAGCGGAAGAACTTAAGCAGCTCTAATGTGAGACATCTGTAACACTTTTTAATGCTTTGTTTATGTACTGTATATGGGTGTGAAGAACGCTCTTTCGTCATAGGGGTTACATCCCTGATTCCTGACAACAACAAAAAACCTCCAGTGTTCGCACCTAAGGACCTGAGGACATGTATTCATAAATAAGAAGTTCATTTTTTCAGTCATCTGTATCCTGGTCAGGATCACAGTGGGCCGAGAGTCTCTCCCGGGAACACTGGTTGAAAGGCAGGAATACACCCTGGAGGAAAATAGCATGCACACTCACATTACACAGGCCTACTCTTTTACACCTAGGGGCAACGTAGCAAAGCCCATCCATTGGCATGTTCTTGGGATGAAGGAGGAAAGTAGAGAACCTTGAAGGAACCCCACATACACAAAAAACAAAAGATTCTGACCTTGTGTAGTTTTTACATATTGATATTAAGTGTATTTTACTAATATAAATTAAGTTTTAAATGTACTCCCAATGCTTTGCAAAAGTATTCATACCCCTTGAACTTTTCCACATTTTGTCAAGTTGCAACATCAAACGTAAATGTATTTTATTGGGAGTTTTATATAATAAACCAACCGCAACACAAATCTACTGTACCAAGATATGACTTGTGGCAAACTGCAAACAGGACGACTTTTTATGGCCACTCTTCCATAAAGACCAGGTTTGTGGAGTACATGACTAATACTTGTCCCACCTGAGCTGCGGATCTCTGCAGCCCCTCCAGAGTTACCACGGGCCTCTTGGCTGCTTCTCTGATTAATACTGTATGACAATTGTGCCATAATCTTTCCATTTTCAGATGATGGATTGAACAGTGCTCCGTGAGATGATCAAAGCTTCGGATATTTTTTAGAACCTAACCCTGGATTAAACTTCTCCACAACTTTATCCCTGACCTGTCTGGTGTGCTCCTTGGGCTTCATAATGCTGTTTGTTCACTAATGTTCTCTAACAAACCTCAGAGGACTTCACAGGACAGCTGTATTTATACTGAGATGAAATTACACACAGGTGGACTCTATTTACTAATTAGGTGACTTCTGAAGGCAATTGGTTCCTTCCGCTTCACTATTCACAATTTGTGTTGGTCTATTAAATAAAATCACAATAAAATACATTTATGTTTGAACATTTCAAGGGGTAGGAATACTTTTGCAAAGCACTGTAATTCTATTTAAACATACCATTCTAACATCATTTACCCTTTATTAATTTTTGTTCAAATCATATTTTACTTGAGTGGAACCTTGGATTACGAGCATAATTCGTTCCGGAAGTGGGCTCGTATTCCAAAACACTCGTAAACCAAATCATCATTTCCCATAAGAAATAATGAAAACTCAAATTATTCGTTTCACAGCTCCAAAAATAAATACATAAAAATAATTAATACAATCTATAAAATGAAAATAAAACAAATTAATCTGCACTTTACCTTTAAAAAAAGTACAAATAAATCCTGACAGATAAGTGTTACAGTTGGTGCGCGCAGGCGCCGTGTGTGTGTGTGTGTGTGTGTGTGTGTGTGTGTGTGTGTGTGCGTGTGTGGAATTAGCCCCTTCCCTCACCTCATTTTACACAGTAACACTCCTTCTCCCTCTCCCCACCTCGCTTTTTAAGATTCACAACAAACACACACACACAACGGAAACACCATTTTAACAGTAAAAAAATAAATCTCTCTGAGACTGGCATGAGCGTATATTAACAGACTCACTTTTTAAGTTTCACAACAAGCGCATAAACACAACGGAAACACTGTTTTAACGGAAAAAAGCGAGACTGGCATGAGAGCATACTAAAGGAATCACTTAAGTTTCACAACAAACGGACACACACAGAAACACGGAAACACCGTTTTAACAGGAAAACAAAGAAATCTCTCTGACCTGGCGTGAGCGCATACTAAGGGAATCACTGCTGTAAAGTAAAAAACAAACAAACAAATGAACCAGCACCTTACCTTTGAAAAGAATCGCGACAGAGCAGAGTTTCTGTGTGTTTGTGAAGCCGGGGAGGGGGTGAAAAGGCGAGAGAGCGTCTGTGCGTGTGTGTGTCAGTGTCAAATTGCGCGCGCACAGGCAGAGTTTCTGTGTGCTTGCGAAGCCGTGGGGGGAGGGGGGGGGAGAGAGTGATGCTTGGTGTCAAAATAAGAGTCGCATGTGTGAAGAATGATACTCTGCGCTCGTAAACTAATACTTGCTCGGTTTCCGAATAATAAATTATTAAAAATCTTTGCTCAGTTTGCGGAACACTCGTAAACCACGTTACTCGCAATCCGAGGTTCTACTGTATATTGATAATAACCAGGCTCAAGGTTGAATGTGGAATGATACAGTACATAATGCACAATTAAGTAACATTTAACCAATCAAAGTAAATAGTTTGACAACTTGTTGCACTTACATTACAGTATATCAGACTCCTTGAACAGTTATGTACAGTATTTGAATTAAAAGAAATCTTAAACGTAGAAGATTATTTTACCAGGTTCAGGCATCGTCCACTTCTCACACAGAAAAGCCTCACTAGGTCCAGAGGGTTTGCCGACTCCAACCATGTTGGCTGCGATTACACGGAATTGGTAATAATGACCCTCTGAAAGACCAGGAACCTTTTAATAATACAAGAGAGAGAGAGAGAGAGAGAGAGAGAGAGAACAAATAGCTTTATATAGAAACAAGTTATACACTATGAAACAGGAATGTGTTGCATTAATCGTGATTTTTCTCTATGATTTTTATTAAATGCAGAATCTCAGTTCTGATTAATTAGATTTTTTTAAAAAGACAAAATAATTTTTTGAGGAAAAGTACAAAAAAAAAAAAAAAATCCTAATAACCCAGGACACATGTATTACTGGATTAAAGGGATAACTAAATGATCTATAAAATGGTTTAAGGGATAAAGTGATTTAATTCGGTAAGTTAACATACTATATTTCCCTTTACAACAGGACGTCAGAATCAACAGCTTATCTCCTCCAAATCTATTGGAGATCTATTTATTGGATAGAAACATATGCATAGTATACAAAACCAAGGCTAGAAAATGAACGAACCATATTTACACAATGTTGATCTCTACATAGTTCAGACATGGCCACTGATTCTCATTAACTCTTATCACATCTGCAAATTCTCTCTTCAAGCTTATGATTGACAAAAGATAATTGCCAATGAACCTAATTATCTGGTTCATTAATTATTTGTTATGTTCAAGATTATGGTTTAAAAAGCACTGCCATCTATTAGACAGCGAAGCCTGTGACATTATCACCAAACCATTAGCTTGTACATAATTGAAAACTTTCTGCTCTGTGGCAAGATCACAACCTGACAAAAAAAAGGGGGGGGGGGGGGGGGGGGGGTGTTCCTGTGAGGCAGGAGTTCATTTAAGGACACTTGGCTATTTGGTATAGGATTATAAGAATGTTGTTGTTCACAATGTTTAATAATTAGTGTGATCAGATCATTTTTGTCATGACAGGGGACTGTATTATGTTCAGTGGAAACAGCTTATGTCACATTCCTGATGAAGTGCATTATATAGGTGAATTGGTATGTTGTCATCATTATCATTGCCTATAAATCATTAAACCATCTTTCGGCCATGTGTCAACGTTTCAAAATTATTATTATTTTTTTTTCAAATTAAAACATGGCAAATTCAGAAGGAAAAAAAAGTAAGTGAAGTCAAACACCATAAAATTATTGTTGTATAACCAGACCTAAAGAACCAAATAAAAATACTTTTATTTTTAATGATTTGATAATAAAATGTAATGTAATTGTGTTTGAGAGACAGCAGGGGGTGCTGTGTGCTTATGCATCCTTACAGCTTTCACTCAGCTGTTCAGCCAAAACACTAATAAATTAACTCCTTAGAATCCCCCCTAGCTCTCAACTACCCACCCTTAACTGCTTCCATAGAAACCACCCAGCATGCAGTGCTTCCATAGAAACCACCCAGCACCCAGTGCTTACATAGAAACCATCCCAACTCTTGATGCTTCCATAAAACCACCCAAGCACACAGTGCTTCCATAGACAACATCCCAATTCCCAGTGATCCCATTAAAACCACCCCAGCATCTGGTAAGATAAAAAAAATCTTCCCCAGTACCCCTTAGTCCTTCTAAGGAAACCACCCCAACTGCCAGGGTTTCCATAGAAACCACCTAAACACTCAGTACACGCTAGAAACCACCACAACTCTAGTGCTTCCACAGAAACCACCTCAGCACCCACTGCTTCCATAGAAACCATCTCAATTCTCAAAGCCTGCATAGAAACCACCCCAACTTCCAGTGCTTTCATATTTAAAAAAATCCTGATTCTTAATGTTTTCATAAAAGCCATCCAAGCACTCAGTGCTTCCATAGAAACCATCCAAATTCTTAATGTTTCCATAGAAACCACCCCAGAACCCAGTGCTACCATAGACAGCTTCAATGGAAACCATCATACCATTCAATTCTCCTGTAGAAACCATTATATTATTCAGTGCAGGATTCTCCATGAAACCACCCCAGCTTCAGGGTTCTGCAATAGAGACAATTCCAGCACCTAGTGCTTCCATAAAAACCATCTCATCATTCAGTTCTTCTTCCATAGAAACCAAAATCTCAGCAATTCCATAGAAACCACCCCATCACTCAGTTCTTCCATAGGAACCACCCCAGAATTCAGTGAATCTATTTAAATCTCCTCAGCACCCAGTCCTTCCACAGAAACCACCTAAACTTCCAGTGCATCCATATAAACCACTCCATCATTCAGTTTTTCTTCCATAGGAACCCAAATTTCAATGCTTCCCTAGAAACCACCCCAGCATTCAGTGACTCTATTTAAAATCACCCAGCACCCAGTCCTTTCAAAGAAACCATCCTAACTACCAGTGCTTCCATAGAAACCACCTCAACACCAAGTGCTTCCATAGAAGCCACCCCATCTCTGAGTGCTTCCACAAAAAACACCTCAGAACACAGTGCTTCCATAGAAATTCCCAATTCTCAGTGCTTTTTTTTATTTTAAAAAAGCATACAGTATTGTATTAGGAACCTAACTCTCCTAACTCTGGTGGTCAGGAGTAGGTTAGTGGTTAAGGAATTGGACTATGGTTCAGAAGGTCCCAGGTTCAAATTCCTCAACCACCAAGTTGTCCCTGTTGGGCCCTTGAGCAAGGATCTTAACCCTGAACTGCTCAGATGTATAATGAGATAAAAATGTAAGTTGCTCTGGATAAGGGTGTCTGCCAAATGTAAATGGTTCCATAGACACCACCCTGGCACTCAGTAATTCCATAAAAACCACCCTAGCACTCTATGCCAAAATTTATTACTTTCACAGAAAGCATCACAACTCTTAATCTTTTCATAAGAAAAAAAAAACTATTTGTTTGCTTTAATTTTTTCATATGTTTAATGTTTTCATAACCCTTAGCACAATTTTCAGTGCTTATATAGAAACTACCTCAAGGAACCACTGCAGTGTACATGTTGCTCCAAGACAACTTGGATGTTCTGTCAAGAAACATGACATCATCGCGCTGTTACACATCACTGAAATAAAGGGAGCACAGATGTGGCTGACTTACTGTGTACACTCTCTCTTTCACAGCTTTTATGTTGACCTCCCGCCAGGTGCACTGCGATTTTTCCCGCTGATCTAGAAAGTACCCACGCACCGAATCCCCACCTGTTATTAACAGGAGCTCGCCAGCCGATCACCATTTCAGTGCCCGTGCAGTGAAGAAGTGAAATGGCAGAGGGGGCAGATGGAGCAACTGTAAGTAGGAAAGAGGAAATTACTATTATGGCAAAACTACATTAGCATTGCTTATTACATAATATGAAGACAACAGCATCATGCTAGCTAGCACAGGGCCCACTTAATTATTAATAATACTTATCTATAATTGGAAGCAAAATAATACAGATATAATCAATAATGAGAAAACGGGGCTAAATAAATAATTGCACCAAATCCAATGAATTAATAAATCAAAATAGATTACAACTGTGTGCTTTATATTAGTCTACCATCTTATCATGGGATGTGACTCAGTTTTTAAGACCTGGCCTCTCACCCATACGCTGTTTCTTGGCTTTGGCATGGAAATGAAACCATCTGAATGTATAAACGCCGGTATAAACGCATAACACCACAGAAAAAGAGAAAGAGAACGCCGCTAAGCAGCTGATCGTCTGCGTGTTCAACCGTCGATAAATTGCGAGGTGTGCTGAGATTTGTTGGGCTGCGAGGACAGAATGTCAGGCCTATCATTGTCTGATCGGCCATGGGTGTATTTGTAAATTGCTTGAGCGTGAGTGACAGCAGAAATGAGTGGCCATTATGCCGAGCAGGATGGCGAGAGTGCGTTATTCAGAAGCTTATTACAGACCACAGCTGTGCCACATATACCCTAGTCTCTCTCTCTCTATCCGTTTCTGGTATCTGGGGACTGCGAGAGGAAATAAACACGGTGTATAGCTTTCTGTTACACAGCTCGAAACATGAACATGTGATTTAGATAAAAATATCATCTGAGCCGAAACACTTACAATGTTTTGAATACACTGTTTTAGAATACAGTACCATGAAGAATGAAATCTTGCTGATTTTATAACCAAAAAATCTGAATAATTAACCTCTTTAGAAAGTATAGCTCATTTTATATGCTCATTTGTATAAAAAAGGCATATAAACAGTAAATAAAGGTATATAAACCTGTGCTTGGCACAGGTTTTACGCCGGATGCCCTTTCTGATGCGACCCTCCCATTTTATCTGGGCTTGGGACCGGCACTGTATCCAGTGTATGGGGTTTGGGGATTGGGTGGGAATCGAACCCAGGTCTTCCGCATGGTAGTAAGTAACCTACCATTGAGCCATCAATGGCCCTTAGATTTCATTTGATTTGTTCCGGCTATATCAAAAATATTATTTTTAACCCAAATGCAGGATATGTTTGGTTCTCGACGTTTTCTTGTTTAATTTTTTAGGTTCTGAGCGCCAATTTTAATGTAACTAAGAAAATTGTTTAGACTGTAGCTTATTGCTACAAGTTTGGCATTAAACTTAAACACATCTCCTGTTACATTGAACTTCCAGCCGACCTAACACACAGTATGACTGCAGATCAATTCCTGCTATCCGTTATCATCCAAATGATCCTCAGGGTTCGATGTTGAGTCTGGTTCTTTTCAAGGTTTCTTCTTATTGCCATGGCAGAGTGTTTTCATTGCAACCGTCGCTCTCGGCTTGCTCATCAGGGACGATCTGATCATTTTGATTTATGCACTTCTGACTCATTTCTCTAATTTTCTTTTGATTCTGTAAAGCTGCTTTGCGACAGTGATTATTGTTTAAAGCCTTATACAAATAAAATTGAATTGAACTGAATTATGTTGTATTTGTATGACTAAATCATCACACACAACCATGAAACTGTCTTTAACCATTAATCATGTCTTGACTGATTAATAAAATTTGTGATGATGGGAAAGATGTGTACAGTGCAGTGTCTGAGCATGTTACATTCTTACATTTAGCCGCATGGACCAGGATCGGCTCAGACTCGTCTGAATAGCGGCTGTTCCCTGCGCGGCCGACTGATTTCACTCTGAACACGTACTGCTTATTGGTCCTGAGGCCATGCACCAAGAACCTGAGAGAAAGAGAGCAAATGACTATTTTAACAGGTTGAACCATTAAAGGATCATATCACTCGATATTCACATCATTTTTAATTCTTCACATCCTTTCATGTCTAATTTCAATTTTGTCACGACTGGAAATTAGCTACACATTAGCATGTCTGGCCGTTCCTATAGTACTTCAAAAATGATTTCTTTTCGCTTTCTGATCTGACAGGCTCATAACGCCAATCCTTTTGGCTCCTCAGGGATCTTTACTTTATCTGAACTGAGTCTCTTCGTTAAACTCACTGTACTTTTGTATTCTTCCTACTTGTAATCCTCTACTATCTGCTGTTAACTACAGGAGAAAGATTCCTTTCTTAACACTTCTAAAAGTTTCTTTTTTCATTTTTGGCTCTCAGGTTATGCAACCAGAATTTTAATAAAATGACATTCAGGATGAATTAACTGTTATTTAACTGTCTAAATGTTTAAATTATGTTAAATGTTTACAAATATTTTTATTATAATACATAACTGTGTAATATATATATAAAAAAAATAATGACAGAAACTTAAAATGTATGTATTTTCCTTTTTAAGGCAGATATAAGTCCTCTCAAATGCTTTGGGATATTACTCATGGCAACTGTGCTAAAGTATGATGTATGAAATCATATGCAATATGCATATTTCTGCAATGTCTAGAAATATATATTATTTATAATAAATATTAAGAACTTTTTAGTAGTACTGTTACAACCTAATACACTAATGATGTGCAATTAATCATGCAATTTATTCTTTCATTTACTGCAAAATGTCTTTTGATTATAGCACAACTAGCTAAATAATCAGTTATTAAAAAATCAGTTACTGTATTTTAAATCATATTTATTAATCAAGCTAAAAACAATTAAAACATGAACAACAAATAGTTTTCATAAATACTAAAAGTGAAACTAATTAATTCAAACTAACTAAATATTTGAATTTGTTACATCATTTAAAATCATATCATTTTAATTGTAATAGTTTGGAAACGTCTGTGTTTGTAGAGTTTTGTGCTGAACTGTTGCTGAATTCTTATGCTTAATAGTTTTCAAATACAACATGTACAGTACTGTGCAAATGTCTTAGACATAATATTATCTTTAGCACTTAAATATATGTTAGTCATGTTTGCGTTATTCTGTACAAAATCATTCAATATTTCCAAATATACCTTAAATATTAATAAATAAATAACATTACAGAAGAATATTTGCTTGCCTAAAGAAAGAATCAAATTACATAAAATACCAGCTTAAACAAACAAACAAACAAACAAACAAACAAACAAACAAACAAACAAAAAGTAAGCTTCAGAGTTTTGCATAAAAAAGAAAGAAGCGAATGTGACAAAAGTTACCAGAAGAACCCATATTCTCCAGCATGCTCAGTAAAACCTAAAAAACCTAAAAGCTGTTTTAGTTACAGTACTGAATAAAAGACTTGGACAAATACAAAAAAAGAAAAAAGAAAAAAAAAAAAACAACAACCAAAAATCACTTTGGAAACATTTCTCAATAAATAGGTCATTTCTAGAAAAGAGCACCAAAGAATAACTAAATTAACACAGTCAATATTTTGTGTGAAAACACTTTTCCTAAAAATAATCAGTAGTGTTAAATACAGATTTGTGCAGTTTTATAAGTAAAACAGCTGTTAGGTTTAACTGAGTGTGCTGGTGAATTTGAGCTCCTCTGCTAACTTTTTTAATGTTCCATTTTATTTTCATGGATCCTACATTAGGGTTTTTGTTTCCATCTGAATTTTTTTTTAAAGGCATGCAAATATTCTTCTATAATGTTATTTATGTATTAATTTTGAAATTATGTTTAAAAATGTATAGTTTTTTACATAATAATGCAGACATGACAAACACATAAAACAAAAATCTTTAAAGAGTTCACTGCACATTACTGTATATAACATAATTAATAAAAAATAGAACATAATATACAGTATAACAATTAAATCATATTATGTTTAAAATTCATTTAGAAACAATTATCAAGTAAAATGAAGATACCTGTTGCAACCTTTAGCAACTAAAACATGCAGTATAGTGAATAATGATTAATAATAGGGACATAGTGATCACATAGTAATATGAACTTCTTATCAACACAATACTGTATGCAAATGATGTGAGTTATAGATTAACGTGTTAGATTATTTAATATGCTTTCATGAGAAATGAGTTTTTTTTTTTTTTTTACCTGGTGCTGTTGACTGGTTTGTTGTTAATGGTTTTCCACTCTGAGCTCCCTAGCTCACTGCAGTACAAGTAATATCCCAGAATTCCCTCTGTGCTCTTTGGCTCTTTCCACTTTAGAAGGATCGACCTCTCTGTGTCTCTAAATGCCTGAACACAGTGAGGTGCCGCTGGGACACCTTAACATGAGGCACAATGAATAAAATTTTGTACATTTTCTAGTATTAAATATATATATTGCAGATTTAGCTATGAAGTGATCTGCCACACTGGTGTTTCCTGACTATGTTGTGCTGATATCTGTGTAAGGTTATTCAATGTATTTCTAAACTATGAAAATTTGGAATTTTTCATGACTTCCTGCACATTCCTGACACAGATATTTAACAATGTTTTGATGAAACATTTTTAATCAGTGTATTAAATTGTATTGTTTGGAAATGTATAAGAGTAACTGGATGTGCATTTTCCAGTTTTACAAAGACTGATTTTCTTCACGCACATTAGCTAGTTAAGTATATTTAAATATTCATCAGACAAAATGAAATTAAAAGTGTGAGCCAGTGCAAGCTCAAACATATCGAGCCAAAGTACAATATAGACTTACCTGGTAAAATTTCAATGCAAACAATTTATTATGTAAAGAAAAGAATATTGAACATTGTTTTTGGGCAGAATATACCATTAGTTGTCATTTATCTTTAAAATAACCACCTTGAAACATTTTATTAAGTATTCCAGTCTACCCTAATATAACCATAGTAGCTGTTGAAGGTTAATTATTTTGTCATTTTTTTTTAGTACAGCCTCCCATCACTGTTTTCCAGAGTGGCTCACTGTTCCCATCTTAGAGGAATCCTTGTCGCTTGTGGCAATGCGCTAATAAAGTCTTCAAAATGGGAAAAAAAAACTAAAGTGCTAACTAAAGTGTTAACGCATGACCATTCTTCCTTGAATTATGATTTTAGTAGTCTATGATTTTAGAAAAAAAAAAAAATTCCCATGAACATTTTACCACCTGCCTTCAACGTTTTCTTTTGATAGAATCTCATCATTTGATCTTATTCCTCAATGAAATTTGTTAGACTTTCCTCTGTCGTTCTTTCCCCTAAGGTTAATTCCTCCTCCTGTGTTACAAATGACTACTAGTATGAGGACGGAATTAAGTATTTCTGAATGCAGCATAGAATCGTAATTTACAGTTTTGCCTAGACCGACCGTCCCTTTGAATTCTGGCCAGAGCTGTGTAAATAATGCAACACTACACTCACTGAGAGGTTCGCCAAGCGAGACAGGTTGGCTGGGTTCTGATGGATCACTGACACCATATTTGTTCACCGAGCGAACACGGAAGCAGTAGGCAACCCCTTTCTCCAAGTCAAACGCAGCAAACCTTGTAGAGTTGATCGTCATGTCCAGGCTGGCCATGTGCCAGCTCTCCTTACCGTCTATGGACTGGAAGATAAATAAGAAAATCAAATAATAATAATATATTTTCAACATCAAGCTGCATTCAATCAGTTATTCTGCATACATTCTTTGTTACACAATATACAAAATGCAAAAAAAAAAAGAAATTGAAAAGGTGCCACATTTTCACTTTTGCTTAATTGTTAATTCACTGGAATCATTTTTCATTCTTTTTGTTATAGTTTTGGTCTAAAGCATGCTCCTGCCCATGTCTGTCATCTTACGTTTCATGTAAATTACATTAAAATAAAAAGCCCAATTTCCAATAAGTCTTTTTTCATATAATTCATGCAGAGCTAGCCAGGTTCCATGGTTTCAGCTGCTCTTGATGTATTAGAAAGATTTATTACACAGCGTTTTCTATAAAAGTCCAATAAAAGTTCTGTCCTGTGGCAGTTCACAGCCTCGCTGGTTCATTACGAGCTGCTCGTCTTTCTCACTCCTGCCTGATATTGGAGATTTCTGCAGTTGCTGTGTGCATATGAAACTGTAAGTTCTGGTAGGCCCTATTAAATGACAAAGTTCCAAAACAGAAAAAAGAGGGAGAGAGAGAGAGAGAGAGAGAGAGAGAGAGTGGAAAGAGATCTTCTTTCAACTAGATTATGGCCCAAGTTGAAGCACCACCTACTGTGTTCACTGGAGGGCTCCACCAAGTGTGAAACAAATAATGAAAGATGGCTGATGAATAGACATAGCAAAAAAAAGAACTGTCAAAAAGCTCACCTAATTGTGAAGATAGAACAGACCTAGCAAATTTGTCAAATAACTGCATTTTTTAAAATTATATATATTTAAAAGCTTCCATAAGTGCTCAGTCTTTAGTTTCATAGCAGCTCTACTAGTATCTAGAGATAATCCCATCTAACTCTCCTTAGGAAATAATAAATTAGGATCGCTGCTAGCAAAACTTATCCCCAGTGAAGGGCAATCTTAATGCTTCAGCATATTTCCATACAGTTTGTTGAAGACCCTTTTCTATTCCAACATGACTGTGCCCCAGTGCACAAAGCAAGGACTATAAAGACATGGTTTGATCAGTTAGCTATGGAAAAACTTGACTGGCCCTGACCTCAACCCCAATGAGCACCTTTGAGATGAACTGGAACGGAGATTGCGAGCCAGGCAATGAATGAATGCCTGAA
Organism: Clarias fuscus; assembly: GCA_030347435.1. Taxonomy (NCBI): domain Eukaryota; kingdom Metazoa; phylum Chordata; class Actinopteri; order Siluriformes; family Clariidae; genus Clarias; species Clarias fuscus. The sequence continues at coordinate 19,664,240 of CM059226.1, forward strand.
CACTCTACAGAATGAATGAGTATGAATTCCCAGAAAAACACTCCAAAATTTTGTGGACAGCCCCAGGAAGAGTGAAAGCAGTTACTGATGCAAAAGAGAGACCAAATTCCACAAAGTACAGTGGAATCTCGGATTGCGAGTAACGTGGTTTACGAGTGTTCCGCAAACTGAGCAAAGATTTTTAATACATTTTTAATCGGAAACCGAGCAAGTATTAGTTTACGAGTGCGGAGTATCATGTATCACGCATGCGACTCTTATTTTGACACCGAGCGGCAAGTGATCACAACTGAACCAATGATTTTTCTCTCTATTGCCCTGCGGAATTGTCAGGATTTTTTTCAAAGGTAAGGTGCTGGTTTTTTTACTTTACAGCAGTGATTTCGTTAGTATGCGCTCACGCGAGTGTCATTACAGAGATTTATTTTTTCCCCGTTAAAACAGTGCTTCCATTGTGTGTTTGTTTGTTGTGAAACTTAAAAAGCGAGGTGGGGGGGAAGGAGGAGGAGTTTTACTGTGTAAGATGAGGTGAGGGAAGGGGCTAATTCCACACACACACACACACACAAATACACAGCGCCTGCCCGCACAACGGAAACACTTATCTGTTGGTATTTATTTTAATTTTTTTTAAAGGTAAAGTGCAGGTTAATTTGTTTTATTTTTACTTTATATATTGTATCAATTATTTTTATGTATTTATTTTTTTGGGCTGTGGAACAAATAATTTGAGTTTTCATTATTTCTTATGGGAAAATTTGATTTGGTTTTGGAGTGTTTTGGAATACGAGCTCGCTTGCGAAAAGAATTGTGCTCGTAATCCAAGGTTCCACTGTATATGTATTTTGATACCATGTTGATAGATTAGCCATATCTCAGACTAGCATACTGTATAATAATTTTTTTTTTACTATGTGCACTAAAATATGTACTATGGAAGTCTGACGGTATACAGTACCATGCCATTTTTGACAGTACCATAGTACGAATTTTCTGATATTGTACATTTACCACAGTATGGTGGTACATGGTTGTATTATGGTACATAATTTGGTCTAACATATGTACAATATGTACTATAGAATGATACATGGGTCAACAATGTACTAGAGTATGGTACATACAGGATATCTTCAAAAATATGTTTACATGCATGTACAGTATATGTTTATGTACCATAATGTTAATATTTCTATAGTGTGATATCATGGTAAGTATGTAATTTTAATTAAATACCATGGTGTATGTTGAAACCATTATTATTAAATACAATAATATACTGTAGTAATGCTTGGACTAATGTACAAATGTACCATATTAGTTACCTGCTATACTTTGGTAGCCACTGTGGTACCAAGGACCATGGTAATCACCAAAATATGGTGGTACATATCATAGTACCACCATGGTACCCACTGAAGTGCCACAGTACCTACCCTGGTATTCTATAAAGTACTTTGGTGTCTACCACGGTAATGTCCAAAGTACCACAGTAAAACTATGGTTAATTATGGTATGTATTGTAGTTATTTTATGCAAAAAGGAAGTGTACTGCATTTCTGACTAGCATAATCTCTGACTTAGGGTTGGCACTTATGACTTATAAACTTTTAACATGACCAACAGACAAAAAAACTGACCAATTTTTGAGAATCGGGGTCTTATGCACTGAGAGTCTATATTCTTTTTGTGTGTTTGTGTGTGTGTGTATATATATAAATCTGCTTATTTTTATATATGTGCCATGGAACATACTGTGAAATACAGAAGTCAATTCAGGTACTGCAATTTTATCCTTCTAAGTTGAATCTTTCTTGCCACAAATATGGAAAGTGCCATCATTTTGCATTTAGATTGAAGTAGGCTTTGGTCCTTATTTACACATAGTTGTATCTGCATCAAAGCTCCTCTTCCTTCTTGCTTCATCCCAAATTTTGTCAGGTATATGCTGCTTGTGGCCGAATCGTGTCTCGCATGATTGCCTTAAGCTAGTCGATATATTCTCCATTTTTTTAGGCAGTGACTGTTAAAGCAAGTAATATGTTGACACTTTTTTTTGACATGCCTAATATTTTTTACTCTGACATTCAAATTTTTGAGTGTGTATTGATTCATTAGACGTTAGAGTGTGTAGAGACGTTAATAAGTTAATAAAATGCTAAATAAAATGCTGATTAGGAACGTATGTTACGAAGAACAGCCAACAGTCTAGCAGAACACTGACTGTAGTAAAGGAACGTTGTGCTTACTGTCATTGGTATTTATTGTCATTAATAGTTATACAATATGCAGGTATGAAATGCAGTTATCTAAATTCAACTGTATATTAAAAAACATGTAGGAACACTCTGGGGAAAACTGGAATAGTTTTCCCAAGACTAGTGGCAACCCGACTCAGACTAGCATAATGTCTATGTCTAGCATTACTGCATTTCCAGCTAGCCTACTGTATACCTGGCTAGCTTTACGCTATCTTTATGTAACATAACTGTATCTCTGACCAACATAACTGCATTTCTAGCTAGCATAATTGTATTTTCAACTAACATAACAGAATTTCTGCATTAATCCTTAAAGCCTGGTGTTTGAAGACAGGAGGCCAGTGTTTACCCTCTCGACAAAGTAGCTGAGCGGCTCTTTGCCCCGTGGATCAGGCTCAGTCCAGCACATCACAGCGTAAGTGTCACTTAACTCACACACTCGCACATCAGTTGGGGGAAAAGGGACTCGGATCTGACCTGATGGAAGAGAAAGAAGAGGATGAGATGTGATAAGAAATGAATGGGGAGTGGTAAAGAAACAAGGAAGGACAAAGGGAGTAATTGATGATGAAGCAAGGATGGATATATTTAAACCTAGGTAGCATAATTGTCTACCTCTCGGAGTGACATAAGTAAATACCTCTGACTAGCATAAATATTTCTCTGCCTAGCATAGTTGTATCTTACACTAACATAAATACCTCTGCACTAGCATACAGTGGTACCTCGGCATATGAATGTCCCGCTTAATTAAATTCAAACGGAAACATTTTTGTCAGGTATCTGTTTTTTTCAGAATAGTTGAAAATGTGAAGGTTAATTTCTCAAATGATAAAAATGGAAGCTGGAGAAATCAAAAACTGTTATATGTAAATAATTGTATTATACGGGCATAATTTTCGCCTTAAGAACTGAAATTTTGCACAAAATTTGCCTCGGCATGCGAAGCATTTTTGCCATCTTCATTCAAAACTTGTTTGCGTAAGAAAGCCAAGCGAAGCGAGTTTACATATATATATATATATATTTTTTCATTTTTAATGAAGACATAGCACCATGGATCCCATGAATGTTAGCAAGCGTGACAGCAAGAAGAAAAAGGATCCACTTTTAATTTTGTTTTTAAAGCAGCCAGTGCCAAGAGGAATCATAAATTAAGGTTAAGTAATGTTTTCTTGTCTATTTATTTCATGGTACATGTGCCCTCGACTTAGTTGGAGTGAAATTTCATTGCACAGTCATAAGCACGTATAAATGTTTTTTACAACGGGATCTGTTGAATTTAGGAATTAACAAAAGGTTTTACGTGTTGTGGTAATGTGCGTGGAATGAAGGTGTGAGATCATGTTTATGAAGTAGATTTGAATTGCACACTCATAAAATGTTAAAATGCACATTCAAAAATGTACAGTGCCATCTGTTAATTTCAAATTAACATATCTTCTCGTTTTGTGAGCCAATTGTGATGAAACAAAACCTATATGTTACCACAAGCTTGGCCAAATACACCAGTGAAAACCCTATTAAAATTTGTTCAGTATATTTTACGTGATGCGTGCGCAAACAAACAGACAACCACTCCAAAAACCATCTTGATGTGTTCTATTACTCATCTTACATCCCCTCAAATAATTTTTTTCATAAACATCTTTAATGTACAGACAGTTTTATTATATGTATATATTCTACTGCATCTACATGTCTTTTCTAAATGTTGTGTCTGTATTTATATGCAAAAACATGATTATAGTGTTTGAAATTGGTAATATTGGTAATATTTTTAGTTGACTGTAACAGATTATCTGCATTTAGATTATTCCCTATAGGGAAATGTGTTTCTCAAAACTAAATTTCGCGTTAGGAATTCGCCTCCGGAACGATTTGTGTGCCAAGGTATCACTGTATATCTGACTAGCATAACGGCACCTCTAGCTAGCAAGAATGTTGTATCTCTACCTAGCACAACTGTGAATGTGACAATTTTTTCTTTGTCTTAAAGAAATCATTATCTATAATGGTGAATATATATATTGGTGAGGTTTGTTTATGTGTTTGTGGTGTGTGTGTGTTGTGAGAAGTGTGGACTCAGAGAAATCCCGAGGAGTAGCTGCAGGCGCTAAAGTCTCAAGAGTTTCTCAAACTCTTATAATCATGCTCTTATAATCAGGTGTAGATTATAAGCAGTAACCAGTAGAGGTTCATTTAGAGTTACCAGCCTCAGAAATCACCAATTAGCAAACAGCACCTCAGATCAGAACGTTATGAAGGATTTACAGATCATGAGTAGCAGACACATCTCAATATGAAACTGTTCAAAAGAGATTATTGCATATTTTGGACGCTTTCAGCATTGTTTTACAGTGTAGAAAGAAGTAGAAATCAGGAAAGATCATAGAATTACCAGGTGTGTCCAAATTTTTGACTGGTGGTGTGTGTTCACCAGCAACTAATTAGCATGTAACCATTTCTTTAACTGACTCGTGTACATTTCTAGAATAATCTACTGTATAATTCATTAACTTAAACCTAATAAAATTAACTAGCTTTATCTGTAGACTGTTAGCACAACTATTTCTATAACTAGCAAACTAGCAAACAGTTTTTGTGGCTAAATAATGTCATTTCATTTGTAGCTAACACATATTAACCTATCTTCAATTTTATTTTACTTAGCTCTCCAACAGTATTGAGTTTTTAAACCCCTAGGACAAAAACAAAAAAACATTCTGACTAGCAAAACTTTCTGACTAGCCTAACTATGTGTTAATGAGTGTTTGAGAAATGAACAATTGTAATGATTTGTCACAATGTGGGAAATTATTAGCATTAGTTTCTGTCAAAGGCATCATGAACAGTATTAGATTTACATGATTTCACTTGACTGTGGTGTTTAAGATTAATGTCACATTTCTTACTTTCCAGCTGGTCCTTGGTGATCACGATCTCTCTGCCTCTATCCACCTTGACCACTTACACACAGGGAGGACAAAAGAAATAGATTTAGAGACGGATAGAGACTGCAGGTGGCAATAATAGTGAAGAATGGGAGAGGGGGAAAAAGATGTAATAAATGGGATGAGATGGTGTTGTGGTGTGGTGCTTTATATCTCACAGAGATCTGAGATATAAAGCCCTCCAAGCAGACATAATCATAAGTGCTTTATCCAAGGATAAGGAAACGTCTGAGAGATTCTTGAAATGTCTTTTTCGGGTGAAATTTGAGGCATGCAGCCAAAAGCTGGTAATCTGATGACATAATATTAGCTTGCCAAGGTGTTTCTCTCACATCTCCTGCAAACATGACACATCCTACCCCAACACACACACACACACACACACACACACACACACACACACACAATACAATCCATTTACATAAATGAACAATTTATAGTAATACTGGAAAGCTACCCATAGTCCTGCTGGGCTCCATGGGGTCAGAAGTGACGATGGGGTCGGAGGTTTTAGATGGACGTCCCACGCCGGCCTGGTTCACTGCACACACTCTGAATTGGTACATGGTGTTTTCCTTTAAACCCATAACTGGGTAATGACACAGCTTCTGAATGAGCTCGTTACAGCACTCCCACTTCTTGCCCACCTCACACCTAAAGAGACCCAGAAAGAAGGGATTTACAAGCACATTACGAAATTAATGGATATTTGTTTTGATTCAGGGTGCCAGGTTGCACCTATAATACAATTATCTACATATAACCGTTTTTGATTTCTACAGCTTTATCGTTTGAGAAAATTATCTTTACATTTTCAGCTATTCTGAAAAAGAAAAAAAAAACTTGGCTTCATGCTCACTGCTTGGCGAAAAACAAAACAAATGCTGTTTGAATTTACCTAAGCAAATACTTAAGAGGCTTTGATTGGATAATTACTGCTGGCAACAATTCTTTCAACTAACTGATGCAGTGAGTAGACTTCTATGTCCATGTCGGAAGACATATCTCTTGGTCATGGATCCCATGTTATTGTGCTTCAGAAGAGTCAAATAATTGACCTGCATCAAGCAAGGAAAAAAGTACATTCCTGAAATTTTGCATGAAATTTGCCTCGGCATCCAAGGCATTTTCTGCATCGTCCTGTAGCCATTTAAAACTTGTTTGTGTAAGTGGAAAGCCAAGCGAAGTGAGTTTTCATATTTTTTGCGGTTTTTTTTTTTTTGCATTTTGTGCAAGATTTAGTTAAGACATAGCACCATGGATCCCATGAATGTTGGCAAGCATGGCAGCAAGAAGAAAAAGGAGCCAGTGCCAAGAGGAATCATAAATTAAGGTTAAGTAAAGTTTTATTGTCTTTGTATTTCATGCTAGATGTGCTCGCGACTTAGTTTGCGTGAAATTTAACTGCACAGTCATAAGCACATAAAAATATTAAAAAAATTCAATGGCATCTGTTAAATAAAAAAAAAATTGCCCTGTTATGGTAATGTGCGTGGAATGAAGCTGTGAGATCACGTTTATGAAGTAGATTTGAATTGCACACTCATAAGATATTAAAACAAAACCTATATGTTACCACAATCTTGGCCAAATACACCTGTGAAAACCCTATTCAAATTGGTTTGGTAGTTTTTACGTGATGCGTGCACAAGCAAACAGACAGACAAACACTCAAAAACCATCTTGATGTGTTCTATTACTCATCTTACATCCCCCCAAATCATTTTTTTCATAAACATCTTTAATGTACAGACAGTTTTATTATATGTATATATATTCTACTTCATCTACATGTCTTTTCTAAATGTTGTGATTGTTTTTATATGCAAAAACATGATTATAGTGTTTGAAATTGGTAATATTTTTAGTTGACTGTAACAGATTATCTGCATTTATATTATTCCCTATAGGGAAATGTGTTTCTCAAAACTAAATTTCGCGTTAGGAATTCGCCTCCGGAACGGTAAATCCATTCCTGAAATTACTACATCTAGCTTAAGAATTAGGGCTCCGATGGCTCAGTGGTACAGTAGGTTTCTCAGCTATCATGCGGAAGGCCTTGGTTGGATTTCCAGCCAGTGCCCAAAACCCAGGCACTGAATCCCAAGCTCGGACAAAATGGGAGGGTTGCGTCAGGAAGGTCATCTGGTGTAAAACCTGTGCCATGCTTGTGCGACCAATTGCCAGGAGCAGCTGAAAGACCAACAACGACAACTGGAACTAGCTAAAGAGCTGTCCAATGCTTTATTCAAACCTGGAAGGAAAGTGCTGAACTTACAACTTCGCTGAAGAAATGTGTTTGGGAAAAATCATGAATGACTGGAGATCAATAGCAGAGCTATTCATCATCATCAGAGCTATAAATCAGAGCTATATTTAGTAGTGAAAGTAGGAGCATTTGTATATGCACAATGTGAGTAAAATGTTGAGTTGCCATTAGAAAACCACTTGAGACTAATCAGGGGAAAAAAGCTTTAATTTTTAAGGGAGCAGAAAAATTTGACTTTGGAGCAATGGAAAAAAGTGGTCATATGGTCTGATGAGTCGAGATTGACCCTATTGCAGAGAGAGAGAGTTCCTCAGGGTAAGAAGAGAAGTGCACCAACAAGACTCTGGAGCAGTGTTATGATCTGTGGTTGCTTCGGTTGGTCAGGTCTAGGCTCAGAAATGTTATGTGGCAGTAAAATGAAGTCAGCTGACAACCTAAATGTACTGTATTGAATGACCAGGTTATCTCAACAGTGAATGTGTTTTTTTCCCGTATATTCCGGGACTGAAATTGTGTAAGCTCAATTTCATGGGAGCATGGGGGTCATTTTTTTTTTTACACATGATCTGGCCAGCACAGAGCCCTGACCTTAACTTCAGTGAAAATCTTTGAAGTGCTAGAGAAGACTCTTGAAAAAAGAAATGGATGCAACTCTGGATAGAAATAAATGTTGTGATCTTGCATAATTAATCAATCAATCATTAAAACAAAAGGCTCTTTGGAATGTAAAATCACATACTGTTGTGGGTATAAATGACAAGTTTTAAAATTGTTAAATTATTCTTGGGAGACCTGATGTGCATTTAAAAGAGAACACGGTTTCAGCTGAACGTCAAACATCTTTTTATTACTGATACAGTATATCTTGTGTAGCGAGGATAGATAGTGAACCGTCAGACATTTCTAATTCACTCTATTGGGCATATATAAGCTGGCCATGCTACACTTCCATTACGTTATATGCTATGTAGTTGAACAGTAATCCAACACATTTGAGGAGTAGCTGTTTATGTAGATGGCGGCACGTTGGTGTAGTGTTTAGCACTGTTGCCTTGCAACTCCTGGCCCCCGCAACCCTGTAATGTGTTAACTACATTCTAATCATAAGGTTAACTCTTTATATCAATGAACAGTAAAGAAATGTTCACATCATCCCCTTCATCCCCTTTAAATGTTGGATGAAGTACTGAAGGGAGTCAGAAGAATCGGTAAGGTTCTTAACATCTCTTATCGATCTTTTTACATGATACATTCTGTCAATGTTTTTATTTATTCATTTTTTAAATCCAGAATGATGCTGAATGAACTCCAAACGCAGACCTGAGCAGCTAAGACCCTCGTTTTCTGGCCACACTGTGATTTGCGATTGAACCCACTATCTACTGGTCAAATCGGTTAAATCACTGTTTCCAGGAGTTCATTAAGTTATTGCTGCAGTCTACCTGCATGTGCTTTTGCTCTCCTTGAATGTGTGTGACTCAGACAGTGTAATTAAAAAGCTCTTTGTACTGAAAAGCTCGAAAACAACTCGAAATAAGCTCCTACCCAGCATGCCGCAGGAGAGATCAAAATAACAGCTCCTGAAATCGAGGCTAATTCACAAAGTGGCTCGTGCACCCGGCGAGATTCGCCATTACCTGCAAAATTAAGCAGGAGAAAACACAACTTCTCCAGGAGCCTTTATGTGTTGCTAGGAAACAGGAGGTTGCGGGGGAGATGACATTTTATCCAGCTGGAAGGAGACACAACCTCATCCCTCTCTGTCTCTCTGTATCGCTGCCTCGCTCTTTCTGATCTCTTTGTTTCTCCTGTTTCTCTCCTGCTCTGTCCTCACCTTCTGAATTGTCTCTTGACATGCAGTTGAAGAGTCTCGGAAGAAGACATAAACAGTTCTTCCAGAAACTAACATTTTCTGGGGATAAATAAAGTTTGATTTTGCTTGAGGTAGTTTACTAACCAGGTAATCAATATAAATTAGTGTTAATAAATTATAAGTAAACATTTAAATATATGTTTAAAAATTGCCTGTGGTGTGTCAATGTGCATGTAAATGTTGACTGGAAGTCTTACCACGGTCATAAAAATGGGAATAAATACACTGGTCACCAATGGCCTCAATAGTACTTTGTTGGACTACTGAGGTTCCTAGATGGATGGATGGATTTAAATACAGTGTAACCTCGGATTGCGAGTAACGTGGTTTACGAGTGTTCCGCAAACCGAGCAAAGAATTTTAATAAATTTTTAATCGGAAACCGAGCAAGTATTAGTTTACGAGCGCCGAGTATCATGTATCACGCATGCGACTCTTATTTTGACACCGAGCGGCAAGTGATCACAACTGAGCCAATGATTTTACTCTCTCTTGCGCTGCAGGAATTATGGGTAAGCGTCTCCCCTGCTGCGTCCCCTGTGTCAAAATAAGAGTCCCCTGTTGCATCTTAGTGCTCGTCTCTTATAATAAACATCTCCCTCTCCCTCTCCGCGCGTAATTTGAAACTGTGCCCCACACACACCGACTCCGACACACACACTTACTTTGCGTGTGCGTGTGCGCACGTAATTTGACACCGACACACACACACACACACACACACACACACACACACACACAGGGATCTCCCCGGCGCTCTATTTACACAGAAAACTCAGCTCTGTCGCGATTCTTTTCAAAGGTAAGGTGCTGGTTCATTTGTTATTTTTTATTTTTTACTTTACAGCAGTGATTCCGTTAGTATGCTCATGCGAGATTTCTTTTTTTTCCCCGTTTAAACAGTGTTTGCATTGTGTATGTGAGTTGTGAAACTTAAAAAGCGGGTTGTGGGAGAGAGAAGGAGTTTTACTGTTTAAGACGAGACGAGGGGCTAATTCCACACACACACACACACACACACATACAAATACACGGCGCCTGCGGGCACAAAAGGAAACACTTAACTGTCTGGATTTATTTTTATTTTTTAGGTTAAGTGTAGGTTAATTTGTTTTATTTTTACTTTATATGTTGTATTAATTATTTTTATGTATTTCATTTTTTGGGCTGTAGAACGAATAATTTGAGTAATAATGAGTCATTATTTCTTATGGCAAAATTTAATTTGGTTTACGAGTATTTTGGAATACGAGCCACTTCCGGAACGAATTATGCTCGTAATCCAAGGTTCCATTGTATACTGTATATCTTCTCTAGGTTTGGATGACATGATAAAAATTATACCATTATACCAACTGAAGACTGTGATACCCAATGCATCATAATATATTCTGTAGGTTTGCTAAGATGCCAGGAAATTTTTTTTGAAAAACTTGAGTTGAATTTGAGTCCTGGAATATTCCCCTTACCATCAGGAAAAAAAAAACTCCATTGATGTGATCGCCATTCATTCCATTCCATTTAGTACATTCAGGTCATCAGCTGACTTCATTTTATTGCCACATAACGTTCCTGAGCCTAGACCTGACCAACTGAAGCAACCCTAGATGATAACACTGTCTCCAGAGTCTTATACAGTGGACACTGCATCTCTTCGTGCACTTCCCTTCTTACCCTGATGTGTGCATCGCTCTGGAATAGGGTCATTCCTAGAACCGGAGTAAACATATGTTTAGTGGTGGCACTACACTTTCATCTCCAGGTCCTGAGTTTGATTCCCACGTTGGGTCTGTATGCATGGAGTTTGCATATGCTCCTTGTTATTGGTGGCTGTCCTCTCAAAGTACAAAGACATGCAGATTAAGCTAAATGGCGTTCCAAAATCACCCAGTGTCTGAATGTGCTTGTGAATGTTGACTGGAGGTTCTACCAAGATCGTACAAAATGTAAATTTAACACAATGGTAATCACCATTGGCCTTCATGGTCCCTGGACGGACTACAGAAGTTCCTAGATACTGTAAATGGATTATGTACAGGGGGTTGGACAATAAAACTGAAACACTTGGTTTTAGACCACAATAATTCATTAGTATGGTCCAGGGCCTCCTTTTGCGGCCAATACAGCATCCATTCGTCTTGGGGATGACGGATACAAGTCCTGCATGGTGGCCAGAGGGATTTTGAGCCATTCTTCTTGCAGAATAGTGGCCACGTCACTACGTGATCCTGGTGGAGGAAAACGTTTCCCGACTTGCTCCTCCAAAACACCCCAAAGTGGCTTAATAATATTTAGATCTGGTGACCGTGCAGGCCATGGGAGATGTTCAACTTCACTTTCATGTTCATCAAACCACTCTGTCAGCAGTCTTGCTGTGTGTATTAGTGCATGATCATCCTGATACACAGCACCACCTTCAGGATACAATGTTTGAACCTTTGGGTGCACATGGTCCTCCAGAATGGTTCAGTAGTCCTTGTCAGTGATGTGCCCATCTAGCACAAGTATCGGGCCTACAGTAGGGAATGCCATGATATCTCCTGTATATACTCCTGTTGGATGTGGTTCTTCCTTCTTGGTGGTATGCTGACATTACCCTGGATACTGTGGCTCTTGATATATCACAAAGACTTGCTGTCTTGGTCATAGATGCGCCAGCGAGACGCTCACCAACAGTTTGTCCTCTTTTGGACTTTTGGACATGTCACGCAAGATGTTGTGTGAATTGCAATATTTTGAGCAAAACTGTGCTATTACTCTGCTAATGAAACTCCCAACACTAAATTGACCAGTGTTTCAGTTTGATTGTCCAACCCCTGTATAGTATATATTATATACTGCCTCAATTCAGAGCATACATCCTGATCATCTGATCCTTACACTCCTAGTGCAGGACTACTTCAGTAGTTATGTCGTGGTATTACTAAAGCGTGTGTGATTTTGCACATTCACACTGACCTCTCGATGATGTATCCCTGCACTGGACCCACTCCCTCTGCACTGGGAGGTTCCCATGAGAGAAACACGTAATCTCTGTTCACATCAGAGCACTTGAGTTGGAGTGGAGAACCTGGAGCACCGCGCACTGTTGCGGGACCATCTGAGAGAGAGAGAGAGAGAGAGAGAGAACTATGAAATCCTTGATAGTCTTATTTCCACATCAAATTAAAAATACATATAATACAAATACAAATAAACATACTTGTCTGTATAATACAGTACAGTATTGTATTGAATTCTGCTCATGTTTACAAAGTAAATTACGCAAACAGTAAAGAAATGATTTAAAGCTACAAAAATGATTCGGTTATTCAGTTATTATTAAATTCATACTTCTTCTCAACCAATACAGAGTTTCAGCTCTTTAAAACCAGCACATTCTTTAACTAATTAATTAATTAATTTATTGATTTGCTATTTTCCTGCAAACTCCTGCACCAGTTGTCGACTCTGACTTTTTGTGCTTCTTTGTATCTGTATGTATTTAAATCGAACATATTTGACCTTTGACATAAACGTAGGCGCTGTGTTCGGTGATGCCGTCGCGGGTGCGCAGGCGGACGGTGTAAAGACCCTCGTGCTCTTTGTGCATGCCCTTCAGGCAGAGGGTGGAGGAGCGCAGGTCTGTGTGTATGTCCAGCCGACCACACGCACGGAGAGGAACTCCTACACACATAAGCAAACACACACACACACACACACACACACACACACACACACACACACACACACACACACACACACACAGGTATTACACTCTGTCAAAACTATGGCACTGGAAAACATTCTACATCATTCTCTAGATGAAGTTTTCTGGAGTCTTAATGATGATTTTTATAGAAAAATATTTTGGTGTGGAAACCAAAGACACGTCACACCACTGTACTGTTGATGATGTTTCCATAAAAGCATCTCCTTACATGTTTTATTCCTTTTACTGTAAGTAAACTGCCTGGCCAAAGAAATGATTGTTTCAGAAGGGTCAAAATGAAGCAAATAACCCTGCATCAAGCAAAGACAACAACCAGGGAGAATGTCTGTAACTGGGTTAAGAATTGTCAAATGCATTATTAAAATCCATGATTCTCCCTGAATGTTGGAAAAAACATCTAATGAATGAGTGTGATCGGAGATGACTTAAACACTTGGTGAAGTTGCATAGTGAAAAAATCAACAGTAAAAATCTGAGCATTTCCTGGATCAAAATCAGAATTGGAACTAAACTGCTGTGTGTCCATAAGAAAAACCATCTGTAAGTGAGACTAAGTTGGAAAAAAAAGAAAGAAAAAAAAAAACTCTTCAGGAGAATAAAAATTGGTCTTTGGAGCTACGGTAAAAGGTCTGATGAGTCCAGATTGACCGTATTTGCGGTGGGACGTTGGGATGTACAGTACCCATCATGCATAGTGTTCACTGTACAAGGCAGTGTTATGATGTACAGTAGGGTTGCTTCAGTTGGGCAGGTCTCGTCGGCAGACGACCTGAATGAACTGAATGACCAGGTTATCACATCTATGGAGCTTTTCTTTCCTTCAAAGTATAGAAAACTGTGCACCTTAATAATAACTACTTTAAATGGAGTTCAAAAGGACAACATAACAGAGTGTGTAACTTTTTTTTGGCCAGGCATGTGTATTGTATCGATATATATAATTGCATATACAGTACTGAGCAAAAGTCTTAGGCGCCATATTATCTGTAGTACAAATTTAGTTATATAAGTTTATTACTGTATGTCTGCATTAGTATGTACAAGACCATTCCCTACTAAGATACACTGCAATTAATGAATAAATAACATTACAGAAGAATAGTTGCATGCCTGTAAAGAAATAATACATAATAATGCAGACATAATAAAATTATATAACAAAATTTGTACTACAGATAAAATGTCGCCCGAGACATTTGCACAGTACTGTATATATATATATATATATATATATATATATATATATATATATAGTAAAATAAATAAATAAATAAACAATCAGCAGGATGAAATTCAAAGAACATAAATTGATACTGTATAATATTTACTTAGACACTATTTATAAGCATTTGATCCATATTTTTACAATTATTATTATATACTGTATGTATTGTACATTTATAGCTATCATAATGATTTATTTATTCATTCTTATAATTATAATAAATAAATAAAAATGTATTCATGTACTAACTGTAATTAAAGCTCTAGGCACAAACATCACGCTTAACCCTGACCTTTGCCCTTTACACTTTTACACAACCTGTTAGATGGCAGGGTTGATGTGCTTGCGATGGTGCCTCCTCATTTCTAAATAAACATGAAAAGTGATTTGTACCGTCTCTGAACCAGGCCACATCCTGCTGAAAGGGGAGGAGAGGAACAGTGAAACCGCAGCTCAGAGACAGAGTGTCTCCTTCCTTTATAAACGATGGAGCGAAGCTGGCGGCGAACAGTGCCTCCTCATCTATCGCATGGACTACAGAGGAGAAAGAGGAGAAGGAAGAGCTTTAGAGAGGTGAAGATGAGAGGAGAAGAGGATGTGTAAAGCAGTGATTATAAAAAATCTAAATGAAAGAAAAGAGACAAGAGTAAAAAAAAAAAAAAAGAACAAAAAGAAGCACAGATAAGAAAAAAGAGAGGAAATGTGAGCTGGGAACGAGGAATAGAAGATAAGATGAGAAAACAAGAAAAGAAAGCGGAAAAGTAGACGAGGGAAAAGTAGTGAGAAAGAGGATTAGAGAAGACAGGAGAGATGACCTGGAAGGGGGAGGAGTAGGAAGTGGATTAAGGATGATAGGAATGGAGAAGATGTGAGGATGAAGAGATAATAAGACAGGTCAAATAAGCGGTTTAGCGGCAACACCGTCTATTATTAGTGAGAAAATGAACAGTCTACAAATGTATAAATAATCACGCTGTTTACTCGTCTATTATATTTTTATAGAAATGGAAACGGCCATGTTGTCACTGGAGCACATCTAATTATCTGTACAGAGCGAGGGCAGGGAAGGAGAAGCTGTCTCACATCGTCACGCGCCGTGACAACGAACAATGAACTAAAACACTTAATTAAGATGCTCGGAGCAGAGCTGCATAAAATCACCCGAGCAGGAAATATAAGCCTTCAGAAATTAAGCATGTTTTTCATTTTCCTCGGAATTTCATGTGGCTTCGGACGGCATGGAGGAAAAAATCTCTAGAAGGAACGTTGCAGTAATGAGGCGGATGTCGGCTACGGCGTGTGTTCTGGGGTTAATGAGCGGAAATCAGCTGCTTTATTACGCCGTGTGCAGGAATCGAGATGCAACATACGCCGGATGCTAATCTGAGATGATGATATCACATCAGTATCAGGAGAAATGACCTGAAATGACTGAAAATATTCAATCTTCAATATTAAATGGGTAGCTGAAAGAGGGAGAAAAGAACTTTTTAAATCCTGGTACAGTTACTTGGTGATGAGAAGAGAAGAGTGAGGGAGTACAGAAGAGAGGAAAATGGAAGCGGAGCAGATAAAGGAGAAGAGAGTGATGGAGGAGAGAAGAGAAGAAAGATGGAAAAAAGGGAGCGAGGGAGAACATGTAACTTTTTAACGTTACAGGTTGAAAAGAAGAAATGAGAATAAACTGAGATGATGAGAGAAGGAACCGGATGAGGAGTGAAGAAAAGAGAAGAGAGTGAGACAGAAGAGAAAATAAGAGGAGAGAGAGGGAGAAAAGGTCATGCCATACCAAAAGAGAACAATGGAGAAGGAAAGAGAAGAAATGGAAGAAGAGCAAAAAATAAAAAGAGAGAGATGAGAGCGAGGGAGATGAGGAGAAGAACAGGGGGAGAAAACAAACGAGCAAGGGAGAACACTTTATACTTTTAATCCCTTCTTGTTTACATTTTGAAGAGACGAGAAGAGAGGATGGGAGAAGTGTAGAGGAGAAAAAGGAAGAGTGGAGAAGGGAAAAGAGTGAAGGAGAAGAAAAAGGTGGAAAGGAGAGATTGAGGGAGAAGAAAGGAAAAGAAGAAGGCGAGAAGGAGAGATTGAGGGAGAAGAAAAGATAAAAAGAAGGAGAAAAAGATAGATTCAGGGAGAAGAAAAGATAAAAAAGGAGAAAAGGAGAGATTCAGGGAGAAGAAAAGATAAAAAGAAAGGAGAAAAGGAGAGATTGAGGGAGAAGAAAAGAAAAGGAGAAAGGTAGAGATTGAGGGAGAAGGAAAGATAAAAAGAAGGAGAAAAGGAGAGATTGAGGGAGAAGAAAAGATAAAAAAGGAGAAAAGGAGAGATTCAGGGAGAAGAAAAGATAAAAAGAAAGGAGAAAAGGAGAGATTGAGGGAGAAGAAAAGATAAAAAGAAGGAGAAAAGGAGAGATTGAGGGAGAAGAAAGGAAAAGATGAAGGCGAGAAGGAGAGATTGAGGGAGAAGAAAAGATAAAAAGAAGGAGAAAAAGATAGATTCAGGGAGAAGAAAAGATAAAAATGAAGGAGAAAAGGAGAGATTCAGGGAGAAGAAAAGATAAGCAAGAACGAGAAAAGGAGAGATTGAGAGAGAAGAAAAGATAAAAAGGAAGGAGAAATGGGGAGATTCAGGGAGAAGAAAAGAAAAAAAAATAAGAAGAAAAGGGGAGATTCAGGGAGAAGAAAAAATAAAAAAGGGGGAGAAAAGAAGAGAGTAAGGTGGAATGTATTTCTATTTCTATTTACATGTTGAACAGAAGGAAAGAAAAGATGAGGCAGAATAGAGGAGAAGAAAGAGGGAGAAGAGAGAAAAGAACATCATACATTTTAACGGCCTCATAGTTCAATGTTAGAGAAGAGACGAGAGTGAAGGAGATTATAAGAGAGAGGAAGAAGAGAAGAGAACAGATTTTTTTTTATCCCTTTATAATTACATGTTGGAGAGAACAGAAGAGAGGAGCGAGGGAGAAGAGAACGTTATACATTTTAGGAGTTACAAGATGAAGATGAAGATGAAGAGAACAGAAGAAAAGGAGGAGAAAGCACTCTAATTTATTTCAATTATTTTCATGATATATTTTTTTGATCTCAAGTTATTGATTAGTTTCTTATACCTGCATGACACCGAGAGGTTTATTTATCACGCGTGTGTTCCAAGTGAAAAATGATCTTCAAACAGGGAGTAGTTTAAGGGAATAATGGATGAGGATGCACTACGGGAGATGAGTTAATTTGGTACCTTTATTAAATGCATTAATCATTTAATCATCAAGTATTTCTTCACGATCAGTAATCCATCCTTCTTGATACTCTATAACTATACATTTATAGAGGCAAGCTAAGGCTTAGTATTATCTACTTTATGTCATGTAAGCTTTATTGATGCGCCCGAAGAACCGATTTAATGCCTACAAAGAGGCTCGCTATGTCGGGACTGATTTAAGACACCTGATGTGAGGCCGCGGCCGTGTCTTCTTATGCATGATAAATAGGATAGGTTTGCGACCCTGAAGGTGCTGAGGAGGCAAGCGCACAGACTTGGTGGTTTATTAGATTTTTTATGTATATTAGTTTCCTTTCCTGTTAATGATGTGATAATTTATTATTGTGATTTAATGGAAATTCATGATAATGTCATTTTTATTTCACCAATAAGGATGGAAGTTCTTTGCCTAACTTTTAACCAATCACAAAAGTGATATTTCTGTGCTATATGGGGCAGGGGTAGCTCAGTGGTATCAGAGATATCATGTTCAAACCCCCTTCTCACCAAGTTGCCACCATTGGGCCCCCGAGCAAGGATTTTAACCCCCAATAGCTCAGATGGACAGTATAATGAGATAAAGGGGGGCGTATACTAAATTCCATACATGTAAATGCTATATAACTCTATAACTGCATGGAACACTTGGGTCATTGAAATACTCTTTAGAAGCAACCCTGTCTCTAACTGGGTCGAAATTTCTATTGATTTCCTAAATATTAGAATTTAGAAGGGCGTTCAAGTCAAACTGGGACTTGTGATTGTGCAGAATAACAGAACACAGTTTCGAGAGTCAAAAAAATCCTTATTTCTGCCTAGTTTGACATCCCCTGTTACACTAAGACACTTATCCCAGAATTCCCAGAAGTTTTCTTAGTACGCCGGAGCCATGACCGGACAGAATGCTTCATGTCAGAAACGCTGGACTCTCAGGAACTCCTTTAACGGACCAAACATGTCAAAATAGCTTGGAGCGAGATCGGGACTGTATGGAGGATGTGGGAGGAACTCCTAGCTGAGTTGCTGTAACATGCACGTGGTGCTGGTGACTGATTATGTGCACAGTTCCCACAGACAGATGTGTCTTTTCCGCGAATTGGCGACTTTATGTGAATTGGCTAGGATTGTTATACATGAACATATAGCCTTCTTTAAAACATTTGCACCGTTCAAATGTTTTACGACATCTAAGACCCTCATGACTGTACTGTGCTTTGTAAAATATAAATTAGTTTTCCTTTTTCATTCATCACAAGTCCCAATTTGACTCGAACGCCCCACCTGTATAATGTGACTCGAACGCCCCACGTGTACATTCAAAACCCCTGTATTCATGATTGATAAGCCATTTGTGAGCCTCAAATCTCATCATGAAAAGGGTAGATGGAGGAAAGAGAGGAGGTGTCTCATTACATTACTTACCCCGAGTCTGGGTGTGTTTCATTCCCGCCTCGAGTCCGCGCTTCGCTGATTTAGAAAGGAAAGAAAGTGCGTAAAGTGAGTGAGAAAATGAGAAATCAGTCTTTACCGTCTCCCTCTCTCTCTCTTACACACACACACACACACACACACTACCTTGAAAAATGAACTAAATGATTTAAACCAACTTTTTGGTAACATGTGTGAATTGAACTAAAGATTACACCAAAGGGGTGAAATGGCTCCTTGATAATATAAAGTACTAGTGGTACTGCATTTATTTTCTACATTTAAAATTTTCTACATTTTATTTATTTAAATTTATGAAATGTCAAATATACCATTAGGTAATTATGTAACAACAGCAACATTGTAACCATTCAGTATGTTAATATTAGCCCTGTAAACACTTGATTATATCATTTCTCAAAAAATTTGAATATCATGGATTTTTTGTTTTTTTGGAATTTAATTCAAAAAGTGAAACTCATGCTGGATTTATAATTCATCATCTAGATTTATTATTCTGTACAGAATATACAGATTCTATATAACTAGATATATAGCTCATACAACTCAAAAATCTCTGGAGATCTCTGGATGACTTTTCTGTTGTGCCACCCGGTAGCCTAAAGTCTTCTTAATCACTATGGGTGGGATGAGGAACACCATCCCAAATGGAAATGAAATCCAGGGGATGTTTAACTCTGTGACACACATCTGATACGGCTGTCAGTGATATGCTGCATGAATCTACAGGTTGCTGGCTGTTTTGCTTTGTTCCACAGAAATTCAATTTCTCAGACTTAAACTCTAATATCATGTACCCTGCAATTCCTCCTCACTGTTTCTGATTATTTGGACCTGATAACTATTGAACTCGATTAATTACAGGTAGTCCCTGAGTTACGAACATTCGAGTTACAAATTTCCACAGATACGAACAGACTGAGATTTTACTTCCGGTTTAATCTTGGAAGTAGCTCACGTGTATTGTACAATAAAATAGACACCACAGTGCACCAAATACCATTAGTCACAATTATATACTATATTTTCAGTGTGTAAGTAAATGTATAAAATACCCAAAGTCAGGTATATTGTACTGTATGTGTGCGCGTGTGGTGGTTCCGGGAGAAATTAGTCGGCCTCACCGGTTTCAATGAATCAGTTTGGGAGCACGATGATAGAAAATGTCTGTCCTGTAAAGCTGTCCTGATGGTGAATAATCCTGATTTCAGACAATCCTCAACAAAACAGCATTCACAGTCCAATACAGTGGAAAACAGCTGTGAGACAAAATGGGGTCCGGGATTCCCCTCGCTATTTAAAGGCGCAGAGACGACACTGTTTTCACGTTTGAGATTTGTTTCCTTACGGTTTTTGGACACATGAATGTATGGAGGCAGTGTGGGGAAGGGGGCAGAGATTTAGTCAAGTGGATTGGTATGTGTTACATTGTATAGTTGTGTCAAAGGCGTGCAGTATAAGACCCACTTTGTCGAACTAAAGAACAAACCGGACTTACAAATGCTCCCAGAACGGAACTCGTTCGTAAGTCGGGGACTATATTTACTTCAAAAAACAACCCATGATATTTAACACCAGCTCACCATTGGAACCCAAATTTAACATTTAAAATTGACTATCATTAAAGTCATATTTAAGCTAACTCTTACAAATTGTGATTGGATAATCAGATTTGAAATTAAAACTACATTAAAACTGACCAATGGCATTTCTCAAACAAACCCGAAAAGTCACAAGTCATTTCCTACAAGCCATAATTCAGCCGCCAAAAAAACCCAACAGTTTGGATCACTCACAGTTCACTACAACGGTGGCATAGGTTGTTGCCTCGCCTAGGGAGCTTTTGGCCACCACTTTGTACTCTCCAGCATCAGTAGCAGTACACCTGAGGAACAAATCACATCAGGGGTTGTGGTATACAGTATGTCTAAGAAATCCTAGGCTACAAATGACAACAAAGCAATTTCATTTATTATAACAGTACGGTCACCTTCTGATCTCCAAAGTGTTGAGGCCGTACTTCTGTAGCAGTTTGTAGTTCCAGGGTTGTGAGGATGCTGTCAGAGGGACGCCATCTTTGTACCTGACAATAGATGCAGTTGAAAATTTGATTAAAACACGTTGTACAGTGCATGTTTGGCTTCGGCATGTTCGTGGTCTCCTAAAACTGAGGTGAGGTCGCTGGCAGCAAAATCAGACATGTTTCCCCAGATTGTCATACATATCCAATAACACCAAAGAAGCACACTCCATACTCAAATAGTGGTTACACTGAGGCTGATGGGCCTTTCACATTTTGGGTTATGTAAAGCAATCATACTTGTTACGATGCCATACCAGGTGACATGTGGTGATGGACACCCCTCGACAGTGCAGGAAAGTTTGACGGCCATCCCTTCCCAGACGACGTGGGGACGAAGAGGGATGGAGAAATCCGGAGACTTCATGCTCAAATCATCCAGAAACTTCAAGTGTCTTGAAAGCTTCCTTTCTGCCTGAGGGTGAAGATGAAATTTAGATCAAAGCCCTGGCCTGCGAGAATCACAGACAGACAGGAGGATGCCGGATAGGGGAAGAATGCTTGGAGAGAAATATTGTTCTCAGAGAACTATGGGAAATGGGATTATCTGGTAAGCAATGTCTTAGTTTAATAAGTCTAATGAATACCTAGCAACATTAACATAACGCCAACTGTTTCTAAAAGTTCCTGTAAAGTGTTAACAAGTAATATCTTGAGGGATTTAACAACAACCCTGTTCGCATCATCTCATTTCACATATGCAGTCCGCTTCCTACTTATTTTAAGTTCGTATTTTTAGCAATGTTAATATTTGTGCATTAAATGTTCTGTTAGCTTTTCGAGCACTGGGATTCACCCCAAGTCCTGAGGTACCTCCATGCTGGTTTAACTCATTAGCAAGTCATTAATCTATTCATGAGCTACTCAGTTTGGAAAAATGGGAAACAGCAGGGCTCTCCACAGGTTTGAAAACCACCATTTATTGTGTGATATTTTCTCTGGAGTCCCCTCGATCTGAGCTTCACCTCCTTACGCAGCACCATGCGGTCCACGCGTTGACGGACCATGTGCTGGTCCCTGATCACCTCGATCTCCAGCTTTTCTGCCTCATTACCGAACATGGTCCATTGGTCCCTCTCCCGGAGCTCATCATTATCCATGGTTTCCCTCAGGACCTCCCTGAGGAGCACAGACACATCTGTAACTCAGAATTTCAGTGTTAATGGAAGGAGCTTGTTATTTGCTGATAAAAAGAAGGAATCTGAGGTGTTTCATGTGTTCCAGGCCAATCAGAACAAAGGGATGAGAAATGTCCAATTTTGGGACCTTATCAAGCATTTCCCACTTCTTTTCAGCCTTTTCCCACCTGCATTTCTGCTAAACAAAAAAAATTGATATAAAATATATGTCAGTGTTAGTTCACAATGACTTTAGCTGATTTATTTAACTGATATCCTCTAACAGCTAACCTAGCACTTTGTTAGCAATTAGCGGTTAATAAGTAGCAACTATTCTAGCCTTGTTTACTGTACGTAGTTCTTAGAGAACAGCAGATCTGCTCATAACTGGGCGGAATTGATTATTGAGCTGGGGGTAGGGGGGGGGGGGTGTCTCTTGGTATATGAGGTCACAATAGGGGAAAAATATGATTTGCTTTTTAGTATTTCTCATGTTTTTGTATGTATGCACACTGGAGACATATCGTAATGTCTAGAAATGGCTAAACACTCAATTTATGTTTCCATCTTGAAAAACATTTGATTATATTGAAATTTTTAGGCAGAGATAACAAAGAGACATAGCCGTAAGCATTATGGCCCTATTTTCCAGAACGCAAGGCAGCTAGACAATGCTGTCTTAGAGTTAACAGGAACTTAACTCGGCTAGTTATTGATGTACAAGATGACAAACCTGATTACCTGCAGGTAGTTGAAAAGCATTGTGGGAAATGTGCATTAAAAAGGTGTACCTAGACCAACAAGGTGATAAAAGGAAGTTACTTACAAAATAAATACCAAATGGGACACTATTAAAAAAAGACACTATAAAAATGCTACAGAAAAATCACCAAAGCTCTGAACCAACAGGACTTGCCATCCCAGCCAGAAATGCACATCTTTCTGTCTGACTACATTAAATAAACAGTGTGAGGATGATTTGAGCTGCTTGAACTTTTCCGTTCTGAGACGAGCGCTGTGTGACATTTTTCCTCCGTCACCGAGGAGCTTGTGAGGAGGTCGTCGAGTGCATGCTTCTGAATCCAGATCGGCATGCGTTACCCTTAAAAGGCCAAGGAGAAGTGGAGAAAAGCTCCCTGAAATGATGGCAGTAGGGGTTCGCGTGAAGGAGGCTTCAGACGTTGTTAGCTGAAGTGCGCACTTGAACAC
This sequence comes from Clarias fuscus, assembly GCA_030347435.1. Lineage (NCBI taxonomy): Eukaryota > Metazoa > Chordata > Actinopteri > Siluriformes > Clariidae > Clarias > Clarias fuscus. The sequence goes on from CM059226.1 coordinate 19,687,657, forward strand.
ACTCAATTCAAAGTGCCTTGATTTCTCATTTATTTTATAATGTTAGTTATTCATCTATTAAGGATTCTCAAGTATAGATGAACTGGGTTTTGATGAACCGGGATGTTTGGACCAAGGGCCCTAGATACAGTATCACGGTTCACTCGGGTTTGTTAAATGGTGGTGAAGTAGCTGGCTGCTGTATGTCCTAAGGCACCCTCATGTCTTCATTACCTTCTGGTTCGTCCTTGCTGTTATAGGTAATCCTGGCCAAACTTGCACTCTGCAAACTATGTACATTTACCTTATAGAGTGGAACCTCGGATTGCGAGTAACGTGGTTTACGAATGTTCCGCAAACCGAGCAAAGATTTTAAATAATTTTTTATTCGGAAACCGAGCAAGTATTAGTTTACGAGCACCGAGTATCATGCTTCACACATGCGACTCTTATTTTGACACCAAGCGTCACTCTCTCACCTTCCCCCCCCCTCCCCCTTCCCCCTCCCACCCTCCCCCCACGGCTTCGCAAACACAGAAACTCAGCTCTGTCGCGATTCTTTTCAAAGGTAAGGTGCTTTGTTTTTTTTTTTTACTTTACAGCAGTGATTCCCTTAGTATGCGCTCACGCCTGGTCAGAGAGATTTCATTTTTTCCCCTGTTAAAACGGTTTTTCCGTGTTTGTGTGTGTGTCCGTTTGTTGTGAAACTTAAGTGATTCCTTTAGTATGCGCTCGTGCGAGTCTCGATTTTTTTCCGTTAAACCGGTGTTTCCGCTGTGTTTATGCGCTTGTTGTAAAACTTAAAAAGTGTCTGTTAATATACGCTCATGTCAGTCTCAGAGAGATTTCTTTTTTTCCTGTTAAAACGGTGTTTCCGTTTTATATATATATATATATATATATATATATATATATATATATATATATATAAAAAAACACTCGCTGCAGCTCAGGACGGCCCCATAAGGGCAGCCTCAAGGTACAGTTACAAAATCATGAAGACGGCTTTGGACTATGATTGCCATGAGACCTTTGGAATTGCCATATATATACTGTATATATCAATTTACATATTACATCCAGAATTTAATATTTTTGGAAATCTGCTTTGTAATTGTGTCCACTGTTATAAATAAAAAAATAAAAGTGACCTGAAATTCAATTAAGTTGAACATGGACATGAACATATTTTTCTATCCCAATGATTCTTTGTAACACATACACAGATTGCTGACCAAATAGAACTTTTTAAATTAATAATTTAGAAATAAATATTGTTCTCATAAATAAGACGAATACACTTGTGTGTCAGTTTGTTTCTGCACATTTTTGCAATAAACCAGTTATGAGGCAGCAGACGAACACATAAATGAACCTGCTGAAAAATTATCTCTGTTACTGTGACTGTGGAATGATTGATCATAATGGATGAACTGGTTTGAGTATTTCAGAATTTGCTGATTTTTGTATGAATTTCATGCACAACACTTACAGAATGTACAAAACATCAATTGAGGATCAGATCTGTTGGCTAAAACCCCTGATGAGAAGGGTCGAATGTGAAGGGCCAGACTGGTGTGAGCTGATAATTAGCCAAAACATGGTACCGGTGCTAAAAAGTGTCTCACCTACTGTACAGTAGATAAAAAAAGAATTTTCAGAAGAATAATATTATTATAATACCATGATTCATAATACTTAATGCTTCCTATCTCCTAATTCATGCTTCATTTTATGTAAGCATGCATACACATTTATATTTTTATCAGTTAAAAGAAATACATTTTCTAAATATATAATTATGATTCATAATAACGAAGATCTGAAGATCTGAAGATGTATATGATCTTAATTGTCACTTGAAAAAGTGTGTTATTCTAAAATGCTAAATTGTTAAGATGTTGCAACATGAATTTGACACGGTTACGGACACTACAGATTTTTTTGTTGGGAAAAATCCTTCAAAGCACAGAATGCTTTATTTACGCAACAATTTTACAGGTTATATGCTTCTAGAAGCTTTTAAAATTTTTAATAATATGAATAATTTGCATTTTAAATTATTATTGTTTGTAGCGAGACAGTATAACGCTGAAAAATGGCCAGTTCTGGGGCACATATACAGTGGAACCTCGGATTGCGAGTAAAAATTTAAAATAAAGTTTGACTTGAAAAACGAGCAAGTCTTGGTTTACGAGCATCATGTATCACGCATGTACTTCATGTTTTGACGCCGAGCGTCACGTTAACTGAGCCAATGGTTTTTCTCTCTCTTGCGCTGCGGAATTGTGGGCAATCATCTTCCCTGCTGGGTCTTAGTGTGTCTCTCTCACTCGTGTCTCTCACTGTAGTGTTTACTATAACACCGTGACCACACGTGTGCGCGTAAGACATATTTTATTTTGTGTTTGTATGCGTGTGTGTACAGCGCGCGTGTCTTGTTTATTATAACACACATGTATGTGCGTGTGTAAAGCAAAACAAAGGCTCATTAGAGAGGTTAAAGATCCATTTTTTAGGGACGCAAGTTCGGTCACTTCCATGTTGCATAAACTTCAGAAGTTGCTTCTTGGCATGGACATTTTCTGTATTATACAGTATGTATAATAAACATTAAAAAAGTAAATAATATTATAAATAATAAAATAAAATCAGCACCAATACTGTGTTTTTTAGCCGAAGAAGTTACTTTTCTAGGGATAACCAATTCTCGCCAACTATATTGAGCATCTCGTTTAATCACTGAACTGTCAGGTGGCCAGGCTACAGCAGTGAAAGACCGTGATATGGTTTATTCCTCTGTGGCCAGGCATCTGAGGATAAAGACTCGTCAAAAAATCAGACAGTTCGAACGAGACGGTAACAAACCAGGTGACGTTTTTCCAATTTTTCAAGTTTCAAGCCTCCAGTCTTTGTGAATGTGTATCCACGGTAGCATTAACTAGGATGTCACCTCTGATTCCCTTTATTTCCTTCTTCTAACATTTCATGATCATTTGTGGTTGTTTTTCCCCGTCATTGCATGTTTATAGCTGAATCATCCAAGTGAATAGATTTCCAATTCTTCCTGCTGTTATTTTATTTCAGCTTAGTACTTACATTAGTCTTAAGTAGGTTTTAATATTCCTGTTGAGATTTTGAGGGCAAAAAATAAATAAAGGTTTGGCACACTTAGAGCTTCAATCGTAAATTATATTTTTTGTCTGTTTTTTTCTGATAAAATCTGATAAAATCATAATACCAGTTCTTGCCAACAAACCGAGACATATACTGTAGTTTGTGCGTAATATAGACAATATTTCTTTGTATGTTATTCTATTGTGATATTTTTATTACTGTAATATTGTGGAATATTGTAAATACTATAGTCTTACTGCAGCGATTCGTACATATTTAATGCTCTATTATGAATGTATCTGAAGCATATTAAAATAGCTGTTACTATAAGAAAACAAAGGCTTACAGGGATGGAAGTCGCAGTTCTTTGTGCTGATGACCTGATCGAATATTCATTTCGATTTGATCATATTCCTCCCTCGGGTCTCTCTCCAATAGCCTTGTGTGACTTACTTGTCTGACACATGCTCACAACAAGCGCAGCCTTTATCTTTCACTCTCCCACACTGGAAAACATGTCTTCTGTAATTTCTCATCCTCTGCATGAGACAGCGAGTAGGTACAGTATGAAAATAAGAGAACAGCCGATGACAATTACAGTCAGTGAACAAGTATGACAAATATCACAAGGGATGAGAAAATATAGATTAAACAATAAACAAATATTAAAATATAATTTTTTTTTTCATTTTTCATCCTTTAAAATTCAGCCTCATATACTTTTTAGACTCTTTGTTCAGCCTCACATATTCCATACCTACTCAATTATCCTCTCTTCCTCCATACAGACTCTTCATTTATCCTCACATCTTTCATCCTCACATTCTCCAGACATAGTTTCTATTCTTCCTCACAAATTCATGTCTTCTCATTCATGCTCACGTCATACTACATATAGAATCCTCACTAATCCTTACATCCTCTATAAAGAATCCTCATATTCTCTATACAGACTCCTCATTTTTTCTCATGTCATCCATAAAGACTACATTATTTATCCTTATATCCTCCATAAAGTCTTCTTCTGCATCCTCACATCCTCCATATAGATGCCTCATTCATCCTCACATCCTTCATACAGACTCCTCATTCATCCTCACATCCTTATAATCGTCTACTCATTCATCACACCATTCCTAGATTCCTCATTCATCCTCAAATCCTTCTGAAGACTTCCCATTTATCCTCGCATCCTCCCAGCAGACTTCTTACTAATCCCTCTATCCTCCATACAAGCTTAATTCATCTTCATGCTCTTCTGAGAACTCTCATATCCTCGTATATCCCATGTAGACTTTCATTTATCCTCACATCCTTCATACAGACTTCTCATTCTTCCTCACATCCTCTATAAAGACTCCTTGTTTATCCTCGTATCTTCTGTTCAAACTCCTCAATTACCATCACATCCTCCATACAGACTCCTCATTCATCCGCACATCCTCTATACACTCCTCATTCATCCTCACATCCTTCTAAAGACTTCGCCTTTATCCTCATATCCTCCATACAGACTCCTCACTCATCATTACAACTTCTATTAAGACTCATTCATCTTCCATACTTTTATACAGATGCCTCATCCTCTCATCAAAATTTGACCCTAAAGGCTTCCCATAATCGCAGCTCCGTTATCCCGCTGTGTGTGATAATGGCACATTTAACGCCGATAATAACACGACTGAGGAAACATCACCAGGTGTGCTGAACGGCGAGTTTGTTATAAAAAGCTTCTAAATGGATGTTTGGATAGAACCAATGTTGTGCGCTCGAGCTACCTTCAAGGGAGCTATTTATTAAGAATATATTAAACGTAAGCTGTGGGAGTGGTGGCTCAGGTGGCTAAGGGTCTATGGCACTGATTCTCAGACCTGAGGGTTCAGTGAATTTGCCACAACCCATAATACCCAGCTCTTGCATGCAGTACTGGCCCTCTTCCAGAGATATTAAACAAATATAAATATTTATTATATGTTCATATGTTTGAGATATTATAAAACTGCGTAGTCTGTTTCCACTAACCAGTTGGTCAGGCATTTCTTTATTCCAACATTTCACATTTATAATACAAGTAAATCTGAGTATTATAAAATTGTGATTAATCCTGATTGATAATTGTGAGTGATATGACTGCAATTAACTAGATTAACATTTTTAATTGATTGACAGCACTAGTTTGTATACAGCTTTATTTTGCCTAGACCAGGATCGTCGTGTGGGTGTACCAGTAAAAACAGACCGCAAATATGCAAATAATCATAATCCCACTGAGAGATCTTTATCTATGGCATGTATAGACACACAATCAGGAGATTAAGTCGAACAGGTCAGGTAAAGCAAAAATGCAAATGTGACACGCTGTAGAAGAGAAAAGCCTGGGAATTGAAAAACTATGGATTATAAATGGATAAAATCAGTCGCTGACTATTTGTCTTTATCGTATATATTTAATCTTGCTTAATATGAAAAGCCAAAACAGCAGCCAGGAAGGGTCCTTTAGGATGTACATATTTTTCCTGAAAATGTTTTTTATTATAAGTTCATTCATTTTACGTTCACTAACTTTTCTTGAGCACATTTAATTTCCTTAACTTGTATAAGATTCCAAAAAAATGCAACAAATAAATGCTTTGAATGTGCACATTAAAATGAAAAGAAAACAATTTTTTTGTACAACAATCAACCATATATTTGGATAACAAGTAAAATAAATGAAATAAATATAATCTCCGGCTACGTTGAGGTGTTACAGTACCATGTGCGGTGGCGTGGGAACTTTGGCTCCGTCAGAATCTCTTTGACAGACATGATGTCGCCGGGGATGATGGGATAGAACTCAGACAGGGAGGCCTCTTCCTCACTAGGGACAAAAATAGAACAAAAAAACGATAATGAAAAATTGTCACTGTACAGCAGCAGGGCCCTAAAGGAACGGCAATTTATTTGATTTAGTTGAGTGCTGATGAATTCCTGCTACATTTATTCATTTGCCAGATGCTTTTATATGAAGCGACCGCTAGGTTAACTGACTCCTTCAGACTGTTAGCTAACACATCAGAATCATTCATTTCCACACAATCTTTTTTGATTTATTTATAGTTGCTCTTTTCCATATACGTACTGTATAATATAAGGACAAAAAAAAGTGCTTGTCATGTTAGTGAGAAACTACAAAGTGTAAATGTGAAAATTTCTAATTTGTATTAGAAAACATCTCGCTGTTACGAGAAAAGTGTCTTGTTATTACAAATCATCTCGCTGTTATGAGAAAAGTGTCTTATTATCACAAAACATCTCTTTTACGAGAAGAGTGTTGTGGTATTATTACAAAACATCTCGCTGTTAGGAGAAAAGTGTCTTATTATTAGAAAACATCTCGCTGTTACGAGAAAAGTGTCTTGTTATTACAAATCATCTCGCTGTTATGAGAAAAGTGTCTTATTATTACAAAACATCTCTTTTACGAGAAGAGTGTTGTGGTATTATTACAAAACATCTCGCTGTTATGAGAAAAGTGTCTTGTTATTACAAAACATCTCGCTGTTATGAGAAAAGTGTCTTATTATTACAAAACATCTCTCTGTTACGAGAAAAGTGTCTTGTTATTACAAAACATCTGGCTGTTACGAGAGAGGTAACTTATTATTACAAAACATCACGCTGTTACGAGAAAAGTAACTTATTATTACAAAACATCACGCTGTTACGAGAAAAGTAACTTATTATTACAAAACATCTTGCTGTTACGAGAAAAGTGTCTTGTTATTACAGAACATCTCGCTGGTACAAGAAAAGTGATTTTGTTGTTATTAGAAAAAAACTTCTTGCTCTTATGAACAAAAATGTTTCTTTATTATTAGAAAACATGTAGCTGTTAGGGGAAAAATCACCGCTTTGTTATGAGTAAAGCATCTCCTTATTATTAGAAATTATCTTGCTGTTACGAAAAGTTCATTATTAGAAAACATCCTTTTAGAATGGATTCTTGCATATCAGCAATTCGTTTATGCATATGCATATAGCTACTGTATATTACTGTACTGTACGTAGTTTACAAAGCGTAACTCATAAACTGAAGAGCCAGAATCAAAGTATATCATGTGATTGTGCATCTCAGAGAAGTGTAATAACGAGAAACTTTCTGTTTCTTGTAATAATGCAATATTTTGTAAAAATAAGGTTTTTTATGCTCTTAAGGCTGAGATGTTTTGCTAATAATAATGAGCAATGCGCTTCTGCCTAATTGCTGCAGGGTGGAATGCGTAACTGCACCCAGCATCAGTCACCTTATACAACTAACAGGAACAAAAGAATACAGCTAAATGTATATAATTAGATACGCACACATATACACAGACATACACACACGTTTGGATTAGGGAGGTTCTGTATCGACGTTCAAGTGTTCTCGGAAGAGCTGAATCAACAAAGCCTTCAGCAGCGTCATTAGTAAAATCTGGGCCACATTTGTCATGTTTTGGCTTTGAGATCCTCAGAGAGAGAGAGAGAACCTGGATAGAATACGCTTACTTAAACAGATTCATCTCATTAAATACGTTTTATTCATGTTGGTTCTCCCTGCAGACCAGGCTCGGAATGTTCCGCTTTCAGTCCAGGAGAGGGAGCTGGGAGCTTCTCTGCGATGTGGCACTCTTGAGCTGAACTCTGGCCTGCTGATTACACCAGGGCTTTGAGGTTTTATTGCTGTTGCCTAAAAGACTGAAAGCTCCGTTAATGAAACGTGAAGGTGTGTAAGCCAGTTACGCGGTCTGAGAAAGCCGAGAGCAGGCAGTGCGCTTCTTCTTCTGTAATTAATCGAGTAATTCATCTTTATGCTGTTGTTACAAAAGCTTACTATGGCTGAGGCATTGGGCATGCTCGAGTCTTATTAATGTGCCCCTAGGTACAACACATGGGGGTTAGAGAGTGAGAGAGGAAAGCAGAGTGTCTCCGAAAAAACAAGACCTGAGCCAGAGAGGCACAATCATGTTCGATGAAGGAAGACAAACTGCATAAACAAGATCTATAGACAAATGGACAGAAAGTATGGATGAATGACAGACATCTAAAGTAGATGTTCGTCCCCTTCGTTCCGTTTAGTTTCACAGTTTCGACACAAGCGAACTCCAGTCGCAGCTTTCTGAATAAAGCCTTATAAACTATTCTGAGTCAGACGTCTGATTCACTGCGGATCAAAAGGCCATCTGACACAGTTACGCAATACACGTGTTAAAGGTCTCTCCACCTTCAAACAGAGCTTGACATGTATTACAGCTACATTTCTCTACATATTCTTAGTAAAATCTTTGGACTTCATTCCGCCTTATTCCAATGACACACAAATAATTATACGTTTCCCGCATTTATTTGTTGCTGTACCTGTTACCTGCATTTATTTCAATCACCATAACTGATTAGTCATAGTAATTAAGAACTGAGCGAACCTCATTTAGCAAATGATTTTTGCAGTAGCTGATCAGACCTGGATAGCAGGTCACACTATAGAAACGTTAGATTTCATCAATATTTATTGGATTTCTTGCATGACTTCATGCAGCGCCAAAGCATCATGCCAAAGTTGGATCATGCTCCAGACTCCAGGCGTTTACAGTTTTAGATGATGTATGAGGTGCGTTCAAGTCAAACCGGGACTTGTGATCAAAGTTCTTGTGAATGTAGGCGTAAAACCGATTTCACAGAAGACTTCAAGCTCAGTACGGTGATGAGACCGTACGTAAAAAAAAAGGCCATATGACCGTGAATATTGATCCCAGTCGTGGTGGCTCGGAGCCCACTGCAGTTGTTTCTGTGAACATTCAGCGAGGAGAACACCCGGACCCTTGAAAATTGAGGAAAAACTTGTTGACAGCTAGCGGACAACTGCGAGAACTGTACACACAATCATTCACGAACACTATATAGGGACTCAGCTGGGAGTTATTGGCACATCCCCTGTACGGTCCTGATCTCACTCCAAGTCATTTCCACTTGTTTGAACCTTTAAAGGAGTTCCTTGGAGGCCCGCGTTTCAGACATAAAGCAGTCCAATCATGGCTCTGGTGTATTAACTTGTTAACTTGTTTCATCCACATACAGCACATCTAAGTGACTCAATACTTCCCTGATATACTGGACACTTACAGTAAAAATTCTTCATATAACATTGAATTCATTGTTCCCTCAGTGATGCACACTCCAGCCCTATAACATGATGCTCCCACCACCATGTTTCACAGATAAGCACCATTTTTGTTATTAGTGTAAAATTCCTTATCGCTTCTAAATGGAGCATTGTGCTGCAAAATAAAATTAAAAAAAATAAAAATAAAAAATTAACTCACCTTTCTCACACGGTTCCAGAGAATATTCTATAAGAAGCTAAATGATCTCCTGCAGCGTTCCTATGAGCTTGTTTTTATTTTTTTTTAAAAACGCATATTACTTAATTTTAATTACTTATTACTATTACCTATGCTCTAACATGGCAACCTTATGGTTTGGGGCTGCGATGCTGACTTGGACAGATTGCCAATGTAACTGTTAAACATCAAATGGCATTCTAAAAGCCATAAATATGAATATGGCACAGGATAACACAAATCTCACTAAACATACAAATCCAGTATTGGCAATAGAAAAAAAAAATCACAATTGTCTATTCTGACATTTCCATTCTGAGAAAAAAACTTAAAGTCTGTTACAGAATAGTGAAAAACAATAATCTTAAATTACATGTTGTACGACTTCTTCACATATACATAACATCACATTATAACAGATAGTACTGTGCAAAAGTAAATGTTTTACTGTGACAGGCTGCAAAGTCCATAAAGATACAATTGAAAAAATGGGGGTTTATGTAACAACCTCAGCAGCGACCTCATTTCCCCTCTCGTCTGTTCCAACCACTCAGCATTCAGCATCACTAGTATACTAATCACCGTCCTGATCATCTGTCATCATCTGCACCTGTTTCTCAATGCCTTAAGTTAGATGTATTTTTATGCTTGAAATGAGTCATACATACAGTAGGTCACTGTGTGGCTTTACAAAGAAAAAGGCATTGTCAAAAAAAAAAAAAAAAAAAAAAACCCTCCTTCAGGAAGCCTGGAGAACTATTCCTCAAGACTGCATAAAAATACACTAAAGTCTGCGGTAGCAAAATATGAAGTAATGAGGCGTGGCTCAAGACTTTTGCACATTACTGTATACAAAGCAGAACACCTACTGTACAGTATGCTGTACGTGTCCGTTTTACCCACACACCCCAGTTCATAGGAAAATAAAGGAGGAAATACATTTCCCCTCAACTGATTTTTTGTCTAATTATAATGGATACGTGATCAGTAAGGCCTTGGCCTGAGGCATATAATTGACTGTATGACAACAGAGGAACAGGTGAGCAGAAAAGCAGAAGTCCACACGCACCCGGCTCAGAGGCACAGAGAAGTTGAGGTACGAGGAAAACATGAGGGGGAAAAAGAGGAAGTTCACGTCACTTGGTTTAGTAACATGAGGTTTGTACTGTAAATAGTGCAGATGTAAAAGAAGGTCCAGACAGTTTATCATCTATTTCAAAAGTCAAATCTGACTTTCAAGGGGAAGCTCCGGTGCTGAGAACAATAGCAGGCATCATCTGTTTTGAAGTGGATTACTGTGTGGGTTTTGAACTGTAATGTTTATGGTCCTTCACACGAACCAACGAACGCAACGCAACTCCGGCTCCATGGAAAATAATTTGAGATAATGAGTTCTTATTGACATTAGTCTCGTTATCAATTAAACAAGCTGTCGGTGCAATCAAATTTTCTCAACGTTTGACTTTAATAAATAGTGCAATAAACCTAATCACACGTCCCATAAAACTTTACCTTGGCTAATCAGTCTCTGTGGAAACTCACAGCATATTCTGTATACAGTCCAGTCACTCCTCGTTTTTTTTTTTTTTTTTTTTATCTTTCAAAGAGCCAGACGTTTTTATATTTTCATTTAATCTTGAGGAATAGTTCTCCAGGCTTCCTGAAGGGTTTCTTTGGCTCTCATTTTTGGCAAGATTTCCACACTTTACCTGAGTGTTTTCAGAAGATTTTTCTTTTTTTCGTTTGTTAAGCCACATAGTAACATATGAAACATTAGAGAATAAACAATACATCTAACTTAAGGCATGAACCAGTAAGAAACAGGTGCAGATGATGACAGATGATCAAAAGGGTAAATGTGCGCCATCTCAAATGACCCAAACCGCACTATTGTATGTCCTTGGCAGAACCATGGTGTTTTTGTTTTTTGGTGACAAAAATTGCGATTAAAACTAAAACCCAATACAACTGCTTTTCTTTACGATGCTTGGTCATATCTATAGTGCCGTGAAAAAGAATTTGCCCCTCCTTGTATTTATTTATTTATTTTTTTGCGTATATGTCTCATATATTAGTCATATTTGATTGAAATAATTCTGCAAAGAAGAGTGGGCCAAAATTCCTCCACACTGATGCGAAATCCTCATCACTAGTTACTGCAAATGCCTGATTGCAGTTATTTTCTCCAAACAATTAGTTATTAGGTTTAGGGGGCGATTACTTTTTCACACAGGGCCACGCACATATTTCACATTAATAAATGAATTCACTTTGCAACTTAAATAAAAGTGTTTTCCTCTGGTTATCTTTGTGTAATATTTCAATTAGTTTGATGATCTGGATAATTTGCAAAAAACAAACAAACAAACAAACAAACAAACAAAACAATTAAAAATAATTTACTGTAGGGGAAAATACTTTTCACAGCACTATAATAACATTTATATGTTTACAGTCACATGCAGTAAACTGACAAAATGATGTAAGATTAACAAAAACCTTAAATTAAATCTTATTTACTGTAAACGCACTTTTAAGTGTTTCAGAAGGACAGTGACACTGATAATTAATAATGAGTTATTATACATTTCATAGCACACGCACTAGCTAAACGGTGCTACACTTTCCCAAAGAAACACTACAATTTAAACCCAAAAGGATTGGCTCGCATTTCATGCTCAGGGAAGATCGAACCAATCATAGATGAGAACGAATTTTTCTAACCAATCATAATTTGAATTTGTTGTGTATGCACTGTGGATCGACCTCCAGTACGTATGAATGATAGAAAGCCTTTATTTTAACAGACTGATGATGTCGTAGCAATGTTACCTATCCCTTGTCTGAAAAGAGGTTACGTTAGCCTCAGAGTTCATGAAATATTATCAGGATCAATACATGCATGTGATGATGATGATGATGATGATGATACCTCGATTTAAATTTCCGCTTCTTGATCTGTGAGGACAGCTCCATGCTGTGAGACATCTGGCCCTTCTCCTCCTCCTGGCACAGGTACGTCACTCTTTTAACCGCCATGTTAAATCTGCAAAATGGCAGATTTAGTTAAACAACCGTTCTGTTGAATACATTTATCGGTTCCTATCACTGCTAAAATAACTGCCATATGCATCACCATTAAAAGTCCCCAGTATCATGAGCATCATGAGCCTTATCCCTATACACCCACTTCCACTTTAAAAATCTGCTCATTCATGAAATGATCATTAGGCAGCCATGTGGTACAGTAGCAGAGCTATATCTTAAATCTCAGACTCAAACCAAGATCTTCAGTCTTATACCAGTCAAATACCACTAATACAGTTTATACCAGTCAAAAGTGTGGACACAACTTCTACTTCAATGTTTTTTTTTTTTTTTTTTTTTGTATTGTGATTTGTTTGATATAGTTTAGAATAATACTGGATTTTTTTCAAACCTATCAAATAATGCAGTCAGTTGTTATTATAAGACGCAGAGGTAAAAATTTCTGGACTAGTTCTTGCAAGAACAGTATGTATGTGCATACAGTCAGGTGCATTTGCAAAACCCATTTAGCACCAAGATGAAGCCCTCATGAAGACCTTCCCAGGAATGCAAGACCAAAACGTACCTCTGCTGCAGAGAAGAAGTTAATTTAGAGTTACCAGTCTCAGGAATCACCAATTAACAAACAGCACCTAAGATTTAGAGCTGTTAAAAATGCATTAGGCTCAGTGGTAGGTCAGTGGTAGGTCATCTCCCATGTGGAAGGTCTGGGTTCAATTCCCAGCCACAGGATGCATTGCTGGTTCAAAAATGGAAGGGTTGTGTCAGGAAGGACATCCGGCATAAAACCTGTGCCAAGTTGTGTACAGGTTGGATGGTCTGCTGTGGCAACCCCTTGATGAGAGAAGCCCAAAGACCAACAACAACATGAAGGCTTTACAGATCTCAAATGAGATTATTGCATGATGCCTTCATCATTGTTTAACAGTGTAGAAAGAAATAAAAATCAGGAAAGGCCATGGAATTAGAAGGTGTGCCTTTTGACTGGTACTGTAGTCATGTTGGGGAAAACAAACAAACAAACATCAAACGAGACTTGGCTCTGTGTCTGGAGACCCTGATGACAAAATAGCTCAGATGGTTTCCTGCTGACAGGAAAACCATGGCAACTGAAACAGACTCTCTTGACAACCATGATGCACAGAAAAGCATCTCCGAATGCACAATGTGTCAAACAGCAGAAGATTGCGTCTGGTGCTTTGTCTGTCATGCAAGAAGAAGAATGAAACAACAGTCTCACCCAAAACGGACTTGCTATAATAAAACCATGTCGTTATAAGTTTAACGGGTTTTCATATGGACAGTATGGATGTTTGTACAGTTCGGGTATATTGTGACATACAGTGGGTCCGATTCCTGCCACGGGGTCTGTGTGCATGAGTTTGCATGTTCTCCCTGTGCTTGGTTGGTTTCCTCCAGGTTACTCCGGTTTTCTCCCACAGTCCAGAGACATGCAGATTAGGCTAACCGGCGTTCCCAAATTGTTCGTAGTGTGTGAATGTTGACCATAGTTATAAAATGGTCAGTTTGATGGATGGATGGATGGATGGATGGATATACACAATATACACACAATTTTACTTTTTAATGATAAAAACCTGTTAAAAGAATAAACAGGAATGAACACAGTGGCTAGATTACAGTATGTTGCGATCTTTAATTACACTCTACTGCGCAGTCTACTAATGATGTAAAAAGCAGACCTCTGGTTATTATCCCGTAACTTCTGCAAGTCTTTCTTTGTATTAGTAGACACTGTGATTATAGTGAAGCGATTTGTAAACCTGAAGTGGTCAGAACAGGAAGTGGAAGTGCACAAAAAGTACAATTTCAGTTTATTTGCTTGAGCATTATGTGCTGATAATCCACTGATCTGACAGGCTAAACAGAATGATCAGAACGATAAATAATCTTTTTTAAAAATGTTTGTATTATAGTTCAGATAATGGATTTATTGAATTGTCTTTGGTTAAATTCTGATCGTGGCTGTAGGATAGACAGTACTTCTATGGTATATCTTTAGATATATTTGAAATCCTTAACAGATCATAATGTCATGTGTATATGTCAGTGTGTATAACTCTATGCATCTAGATCTAGACAACAGGTCCACACAAATTTATCTCCAAAGCTGAGTTAATGCTACAGTATGCATGCTCTGCTTATCTCGTTCACCATGGATAAATGAAGAATAAACATTTTAGTTTTATAACCGATCCATCTAATTTGTTTGCAGAGATTTACAGGTTTCTTTCGTGCGTTAAACGTTTTGTTTTGACAGGGATGATATAGCATTAATGTTATTGAGAATCAGCCCGCATTGCCATTTAGGTAAACACACTCAATTACATAAAGTGGCTGAAATAGCACTTTGTCACCTTCCTGAAAATTCACACATCCGGCATTGAGTGTTGGTTATGTTCCAGCAGTGGGATTATGGTAAAAATGACGTTTCAGGGTATACAGGGACCGCAGATTACGTCCTGGATGGACTGCAAGGCAATGCTACACCAGGCTTATTAACAACACAAAAGCAATTTTACTTCCTTTTTTAAAATCCCTTTTAACTTGAATTGCTAAAACGTTTCGCTTACATTGCAATTATTTACAGTAGCATAATTCATAGCTTACCAAAAGCCCCTTCTTATAGAAAAAACACTTTGCTAAGCCTTTATTTGTCACATATACAGTGGTGTGAAAAAAGTGTTTGCCCCCTTACTGATTTCTTATTTTTTGCATGTTTGTCACATTTTAATGTTTCAGATCATTAAACAAATTTTAATATTAGTCAAAGATAACACAAGTAAAGACATCATGCATTTTTTAAATGAAGGGGGAAAAAATCCAAAACTACATACCCCTGAGTTTGCCCCCTAAACTTAATAACTGGTTGGGCCACCCTTAGCAGCAACAACTGCAATCAAAGGTTTTCAATAACTTGCAATGACTCTGTTACAGCGCTGTGGAGGAATTTTGGTCCACTCATCTTTGCAGAATTGTTGTAATTTAATCACGTTGGAGGGTTTTCGAGCATGAACCGCCTTTTTAGGGTCATGCCACAGCATTTCGATTGGATTCAGGGCAGGACTTTGACTAGCCCACTCCAAAGTCTTCATTTTGTTTTCCTTCAGTCATTCTGAAGTGGACTTGTTGGTGTGCTTTGGGTCATTGTCCTGCTGCAGAACCCAATTTCCCTTTAGCTTGAGGTCATTCTCCTTCAGGATATTTTGGTACACTGCAGAATTCATGGCTCCATTTATCACAGCAAGTCTTCCAGGTCCTGAAGCAGCAAAACAGTCCCAGACCGTCACACTACCACCACCATATTTTACCATTGGTATGATATTCTTTTTCTGAAATGCGGTGTTACTTTTACGCCACACATAATGGGACACGCACCTTCCAAAAAGTTCAACTTTTGTCCCGTCAGTCCACTGAGTATTTTCCCAAAAGTCTTGGGGATCATCAAGATGTTTTCTGGCAAAACTGAGACGAGCCTTCATGTTCTTTTTGCTCAGCATCTTGAAACTCTGTCATGCAAACCATTTTAGCCCCGAGTCTCTTTCTTATGATGGAGTCATGAACACTCACCTTAATTGAGGCAAGCAAGGCCTGCAGTTCTTTGGATGTTGTTGTGTGGTCTTTTGTGACCTCTTGGATGAGCTGTCGCTGCGTCCTTTGGGTAATTTTGGTCGGCAGGCCACTCCTGGGAAGGTTCTCCATGTTTTTGCCGTTTGTAGATAATGGCTCTCACTGTGGTTTCTTTCTCATTTGTTTTGGAATTTCTTTGGATCTCGGCATAATGTCTAGCTTTTGAGGATCTTTTGGTCTATTTCACTTTGTCAGGCAGGTCCTATTTAAGTGATTTCTTGATTGCGAATAGGTGTGGCAGCAATCAGGCCTGGGTGTGGCTAGAGAAACAGAACTCATTTGTGATAAACCAGAGTTAAGTTATGTTTTAATAGAGGGGGGGGGGGGGCAAACACTTTTTCACACTACTGTACATTACTGCTCATCGAAACGTTCCCTTTGCATATTCCAACATAGCTGTGATCAGAGCACAGGGTCTGCCATGGTATGGCACCTGTGAAGTAGATAGAGTCAACGGCTTTGCTCAAGGACCCAACAATGGGAACCGATGGAGGTTAAGCCCCCAACCTTCTGATCAATAACTCAGTGCCTTAAACCTCTGAGCTACCACTGCTCTTTGTTGAAAGATTTTATACAAAGATAAGACTTTGTCTTATTTTATTGTAAGATACATAGAACACTTAAGTAAGGGATCTTACTGTATAAAGGAAGTTATATAAACATACTGTACATGCTTTGCACTATTAATGTTTTTAAGTGATGAGTGCAAAGACTTCAGAAATTGGCTAAGCAAATACTATACACCAATCAGCCAAAACTATATGACCATTGCCATGTGAAATGAATAACACTGATCAGGAACTATACATCAGCAAACTGGTGATAGGATCATGGGCACTGAAGGCTCACCCATTCGTGCAAGGAACAAATGGCAGCCTGTCAAATGCTGGCAACAACAGAAAGGCACCAGTACACCGAGTGCGCCACAGCCTGCCACACATGATCCCCACAGGCAAAGGACGCAAATTTGCTGACCCAGTTTCCAAACTGCAATACAGACACCATAGCACACCCCCTGAGGCCCTGTGAAGGCTCAAACCAAGGAACCAGAGCCAACAAGGTGGCACATGGGGAACCCTAAACCTACAGTAGGTGGTTGTAATGTGAATGGATTAAATTTCATGGCTGATTGGTGTATGCTATACATCTATGTTAGATTAGTGTATTTTTTTCCTGAACAGCTCGTTCGATAGCAGCACTGTGGTGTAGAGGTAATCAGAGTTTCCTTATACCTCCAGGGTCTGGGTTCGATTCCTACCGCGGGTCGGTGTGCATGGAGTTTGGATGTTTCCTTTAGTTTACTCCGACAGTAAAGACATGCAGATTGGACTTAGTGGCATTAGTCTGTAGTGTGTGAGGTGTGTGTGTGCCCTGCGATGGATTGGCACCCTGTCCAGAGTAGCTTTGGAGTAAACTCAAGAAATATCACAATTCAAGCTAGTATTAACTAATAATATGTCAAGATTTTTTACTTTAATTAACATATTGTATTTGATTATGACTAGCTAGATATTTAGATTTTCTATGTTTTCTTTTCTTTTTTTTTTTTTTTAAATCTTGTGTAGCTAGATTTTTATTTCGTTCAGGGTTACAATGTGGGTCCCTTGTTGTTCATTCTTTTTTTCCCACACAACTTGACAGATATGAGTGATTTCCAAACAATCATATGAACCCCCAAGCCTGTCCAAAGCAATCAGAAGGCTTGTAAAGGTGAACATTACAACATCAGCCACTATTACAAAATACACGATAGAGAAAAGAGACAATCATAGGAGCCAGAGCGATAGAAACCCCCTTAAACACACCTTTGTGGCCTGTTGAGTGAATAATACTTCATTAGTTCAAGTCTACAACGCTGCCCACTGTGCTCTCACAATCATTAATCACACGAGGCACTTGGGAAAAACACACACACACACATACACGCAGACCTGCGGCAGAACTAGGCCACTTCTGAAGGATGACTTCATTTACAGTGAGCTCGCAGTCACAACCTGTGTTACTATCACATTGTGTTTTTCCCCTTCCTACTGCCCTATTGGCTTCTTTCATATTGTCGCATCAAGTGTGTAAAAGCTGGGCGACTACAGGGACAGGGTCAAGGAGATGGGAATGCACCACAGAAGCAGGCACCGAGGTAAACAGAACCATTTTGGTGGAAGATTTATGATTGAAATGAGGTGAAAGATAAGGTGCTTCATGATGGAGAAGTGTGATTTGTTTTGAATGCTAGAGATATCAAGACATGGTCTTGAATTGTACGCTGGATAAAACCTATTAGATTATTCCGATCCTTAAGAGGGAGCTTTTAAGAGATAAAAAAAAAGACAAAAAAAACCCCCATCTTATTCAAATTGGCTTTGTATAGTGTCAGCGTCTGGGTTCGAGTCCTGCGTCTGTGTGCATGGAGTTTGTACAGTATGTTCTCCCCATGTTTGTTTGGATTCCTACTAATATTTTAACAATATGTTTTAATAATAATATTTAATAATACGTTTTCTCCTATTATCATTTATATACACATGATCACTCACTTGCTTATTGTCTATAGAGCTTTATCCTGTACGCAGGGTTGCAGGGGGCGTGGAGCCTTTCCCAGGAGACTAACGGCACAAGGGATGGGGCGCCAATCCATGGCAGGGCGCACACACAATGGGCCATTTGGGAAGACCAATTAGCCTAATTTGTATGTTTTTGGACTGTGGGAGGACATGCAAACTCCATGCACACAGACAATGGTGGGATTCGAACCTGGACCCTAGAGGTGCAAGGCGATATTGCTAACCATTATTTTTGCTACCACCCATTTTGCGTGTTTGATTTAAATATTAAAGAAAAACTGCACTTATATCCGCTCCATTCATACTTTGTGATGTTTTGAGATCAGTTTTGCTTGAGTCTGGTCCGTCCTTGAGGAGCTTTCTATTTACATAATTTGCCGTGTCCAGATTGACATCCAGGCGTGTCTGCGCTTTTATTTTGCATCCATAATTTGTAAAAAAAACAAAATAAAAAATTAACATCTTAATTCATAATGTTTGCCATTTTTGAAACCTGTCAACTAATATAACACTACTGTGAACTGTAACAAGACGTTATTGCAATATGAAAATCATGCCTTATAATAAAACAAGGACGACTTTAGACCAATTAGCTGAGACATGCAATATTTATGTTCTTGTCTGTCATTACAGAAGGTTAATGATTTCAGGGTCACTAAGACGAATGTTATTCAATACGTGTTTGGGAAAGAGAACCACAAATTAAAATCCAACTCACGTTCTTCAGGAGCAAATCTGCAGGACTATTAGATCCACAATCTGCCCTTCTATTTTTCCTCCTGGGTTTTGTCTTTTTTTTTTTTTTTTTTTTCAAAATCAAGGCACTCTGTCCCTGTTCCACCCTGCGTAAGTGTGTGTGTCTGAGAGAGACAAAAAGAGGGCGACCCCTGGACAGACAATGTCCTTCCCTGACGGAATGCAGCATGAACAAAGCGGCCTCCACCTCATGGTAGTAAATATAGACCAAGGTCTGACACATGCTGGTCGATTCAAACCGTCTAAATAGACTTCCAGATGACACAACGGGACAACAAAGTGTGGGCTTCCGAGAGGATGGGGGACTTAAACCAAAAACTGGCGCTGGGTCTGGCTGCCTGGCGATACAGTTGTGCGTCAGGATTATGAAGGGATTATGTTACATAGCGTATGATGTGTGATGATGAATTGCAGGGTTTTTTTTATACTGTCTAGATTTACTCCATAGTTCACTTCCTTAAATGCAGGTCACAGCTTAAGTGTTCTTTGTGCCCAAAATATCCAGTTGAGGGTACACTTCCACGTTCATGAATCATTAGACACTAATCTGGCTATGTAACCTACTGTAGATATCAAAATGGCTGCGAGTACAGTTCAGTTAGCAAATATGCTACAGTATGTTCTCCGTTGTAAAATCACCGGCAACTTGCTTTGAAATGTGCAACATGTGACGGCTTCGGAATGTCTTTAGCTTGATGCTATTAGAATAGTCTTTTGTTAGCTTTATTGGCTTCATCCTGATGCTACATGCTAACACAGGTAACACGGACGGTTAAGAGGTATTAGCATTGAAATTGTGTTCAAAAATCATCAAACATTCAGTATTATCCCTATATATAACTTACAAATGCCTATGCCTATGAAGTAAATTCAAAATGGCTGCCACTATAGTTAGCACCTATGCCAGATTCTCCATCATCCACTCGCCTCGTTAAGTAATCGGACTTACGGAGTAATATGTGGTAGTATTCGTATGTTTCACTTAAGAATTTAAGTGAAAGTTAGTATTTAAATGAATGATTGATGTGAAAATGAAGTGATTCTTCATTCAAAATGGCTGTCGCTAATGTTAGCGACCATGTACAGTACAGGTAATGTCATTTTCATAGAAAACTGAGGCCTCTACAGTTTATTTGAGATTAGTTTACAACTTAAAGTGAAATTTTAATCTGTGACAAGTAATTTCTTTAGCACGATACTATTTAAATAGTATTTGGTAGCTTTATTAATTTCACCCTGATGCTACAGGTCAAGCTAATACGGATAACAAGAGTTTGTCCCTGATGCTACATGCTAGATACAAGGGGTTTTTAGCATTTTAGCAAAGGGATTAAGAGGTTTTAGCATTGACATTGTGTTCAAAAATCACCAGACGTTCAGTATTATTGCTTGTATTAATTGTAAATAGCAAATATTTTTATAAATAAATTAAATTATAAATAAACAATAAATACCATACTGAAGTAAATTAAAATGGCTGCCACTCCATTTAAAAATCATCAGCCACTCGCCTCGCTGAGTAATCAGACTAAGTAGTACGTCGTTTCAGTTCATTGCAGTGAAGCATTAAAAAAAAAAAAAAAAAAAAAAAAAAGTCTGAAAGCGCACTCTGTTTATCTTTATTTTAGAAAAGCACAATGTTTTGTTGATATGTGAGTGTCAGTTACCAAATGAAGACCCCTTACAGATTCAAATTATGTATTACACTAATTAATGTGTATGAGTAAAAATGAAAGAGCATTTTAAGTTATTTTCACGGTTACCAGAGAATATATATTTATATATCATTATAGTGCCATGATGCTGGTGCGGATATGCAGGTCAACTTATTATTTTCAAATATGCATTTATTGCCAGTGCATTTATATAAAAGGTTTGTGTGTTTTTTTTGTTTTTTTTAGACAACCCAGCAGATATTTTATAAATGTAAAATAATGTATTTACATGTTTTTGGTAAATGGATTATTTCTGTCTCTTGTATGTAAATTCATTTAAAGATAACACTGCACGGTCCATGTATTTACTTCACACACTATTATCAAAACTAGCTATTAAAATACAAGATAATGAGCTAAAATGGTAACCATGTTTTAACTACCAAAACCTTGCTGGTGGCCCAGTAAAAGTACCTTGTTGGTGAACTTATCAGCACAGTTATGCTGGTTCACCAGACCAGACTGGCATTAACCAGTATTAACCAGCACAGACCAGCATATAAATCATACTGGCCGATGCTGGATTTTTCATCAGGTGTTCATGTGAATTTATGTGAAAGTCAATATTTAAGTGAACAATGGATGTAAAAATGAAGTGATTCTTGATTCAAAACGGCTTTTGCTAATGTTAGCGCCTATGTAGTATAGTTTTTATAGAAAGTAGAACGTTCTACAGTTTATTCGAGATTAGTTTACATTTCAGTGAAATTTGAATCATCTAATGGCTTTGTAATGCCTTTAGCACAATGCTATTTGAGTAGTCTTTTGTTAGCTTTATTAGTCTTGCCCTGATGCTACATGCTAATGCAGATAACAAGGAGAGTTAGGAGTTATTAGCATTGAAATTGTGTTAAACAATCATCAGACGTTTAGTATTATCGCCTCTATTTGAATAAATTATAAACACTGTACACAAGCAAATTCAAAATGTCTGCCACTACCTTTAGCACAATGCTATTTGAATAGTCTTTGTTAGCTTTATAAGTCCCGCCCTGATGCTACATGCTAATGCAGATAACAAGGACGGTAAGGAGTTTTTAGCATTGAACTTGTGTTAAGCAATCATCAGATGTTCAGTATTATCGCTTGTATTTGAATAAATTATAAATATTGCACTGAAGCAAAACCACTACCTTTAGCAACTATGCCAAGTACTTAAAAATAGTACTAATTAAAAAAATTATAATAATAATAACAACATTTTTTTAAAATAAGATTTGTTAACAACTCAATGTCCCATTGTGTGTGGAATGCAGTTAGTATAAACAAAATCTTGTGGTCGCATGTTAGGAACATATGCTGCAGTATGTACAGTAGCTCCATTGGAAAAACGATGTACTGTGCTAACAAGCGTTTGATTGACAGTTAATAATCAATAAGGTAACAAAATGAATTGACTCTGTTCTCAGAATAAGAAGGTGCTTTTGGGTATGTAGGATGTTTCCAGGTTTTACTTAAAGTCTCAGGGAAAGAGAAAGTATTTGTTCTATATAAAACTTTATGGAATACTCCATAGGGGAAAAATGTATCATTTAGGGTGCTTGATGAAACTTTTTCTCCCCACAAGAATCTGCTTGTATATGCTAACAATAAAAATCTAATGTACTTAACATATTACGTAATTATTTTAAGAGAGCCCAAGTATCTTAAAAATATACCTGATTTATCTCTCTGTGAACTCTTTTCCCACAATCCCCTTCTCATCCGCTCTTCATTTATAGGAGCCGTTTATCATTTGCAGGGTTTATAAAAGAACCGTGGCTCTGCACTGTCGTCTTATTGAGCTCCAATGTTCAGAGTTGATTTGGATATAAAAACAGCATCGCACCACACAAGGCCATGTGTGTGAGTGAGTGTTATTTATAAGCCTTTACTAACCACACCTGCCCCTGTAAACAATGCAGGAGAGGTGCCAGGCATTTCTTTTTTTCTGTTCTCATATATCACTCACTACATTCAGACTAAGAATAACTCAGCGACTGTTGTTGGGACAATGCTACAGCAAAGATCTATTTTTACAAATTACTGTCGTTGCAGTCGGTGATAATGCACTCCACCGGAAAAACAAAAAACAAAAATAATATTCAGCCTTTGCTGATGCTTTAGTCAGAAACTCCTAATGAAGTGCTGGAGGATAATCAACGCATATTATGCGTAGAAAATATGTTCTGTGAATGTGGCTAAGTGGGTAGCGACCAAGTGTCGCCTTGCACCTCCAGGTTCTGGGTTTGATTCCCACCTTGCATTGTTCTCCCTGTGCTTGGTGGCTTTTCTCCGGGTACTCCGATTTCCTTCCATGGTTCAAAGATATGCAGATTTGGTTAATTGGTGTGTGAATGCATGGGTGAATGTTGACCAGAGGTCCTACCACGGTCATAAAATGGAAATAAATACAAATGGTCACCATTGGCCTCCACGGTCCCTAGTTGGACCACAGAGGTTCCTAGATGGATGGATGGATGGATACCTATGTTACTGATATGGTAATAAATGAAATCACAAGACAATATGCTTTACTCAACATACAGTATACATTTATTAGAAATAATCAATTAATAACTAATAATTCAAATACACACGTGGACAAAATTGTTGGTACCCTTCGGTCAATGAAAGAAAAACTCACAATGGTCACATAAATAACTTTAATCTGACAAAAGTAATCATTTAAAAAAATTCTATGAATGTTAACCAATGAAAGTCAGACATTGCTTTTCAACCATGCTTCAACGGAATTATAAAAAAAAATAAACTCATGCAACAGGCCTGGACAAAAATTATGGTACCCCTAGAAAATACTGAAAATAATGTGACCAAAGGGACATGTTAATTCAAGGTGTGTCCACTAATTAGCATCACAGGCGTCTACAATCTTGTAATCAGTCAGTGGGCCTATATATAGGGCTCCAGGTAGTCACTGTGTTGTTTGGTGACATGGTATGTACCACACTCAACATGGACCAGAGCAAGCGAAGGAAAGATTCGAAAGAAGATTATAGACAAGTCTCAGGAGATTCGAAAGAAAATTATAGACAAGCATGTTAAAGGTAAAGGCTATAAGACCATTTCCAAGCAGCTAGATGTTCCTGTGACTACAGTTGCACATATTATTCAGAAATATAAGATCCATGGGACTGTAGCCAACCTCCCTGGACGTGGCCGCAGGAGGAAAATTGATGACAAATCAAACAGACGGATAATCCGAATGGTAACAAAAGAGCCCAGAAAGACTTCTAAAGAGATCCAAGGTGAACTTCATGCTCAAGGAACATCAGTGTTAGATCGCACCATCCGTCGTTGTTTGAGCCAAAGTGGACTACATGGGAGACGACCAAGGAGGACACCATTGTTGAAAACAAATCATAAAAAAGCCAGACTGGAATATGCCAAACTACCACAAAGCTTCTGGGAGAATGTCCTATGGACAGATGAGACAAAAATGGAACTTTTTGCCAAGGCACATCAGCTCTATGTTCACAGACGGAAAAATGAAGCATATCAAGAAAAGAACACTGTCCCTACTGTGAAACATGGAGGAGGCTCGGTTATGTTCTGGGGCTGCTTTGCTGCATCTGGCACAGGGTGTCTTGAATCTGTGCAGGGCACAATGAAATCTCAAGACTATCAAGGGATTCTAGAGAGAAATGTGAAGGCCAGTGTCAGAAAGCTGGGTCACAGTCGCAGGTCATGGGTCTTGCAACAGGACAATGACCCAAAACACACAGCTAAAAACACCCAAGAATGGCTAAGAGGAAAACATTGGACTATTCTAAAGTGGCCTTCTATGAGCCCTGACCTCAATCCTATTGAGCATCTTTGGAAGGAGCTGAAACATGCTGTCTGGAAAAGGCACCCTTCAAACCGGAAACAACTGGAGCAGCTTGCTCATGAGGAGTGGGCCAAAATACCTGCAGAGAGGTGCAGAAGTCTCATTGACAGTTACAGGAATCGTTTGATTGCAGTGATTGCCTCAAAAGGTTGTGCAACAAACTATTAAGTTAGGGGTACCATCATTTTTGTCCAGGCCTGTTCCATGAGTTCATTTTTTTAAATAATTCCATTGAAGCATGGTTGAAAAGCAATGTCTGACTTTCATTAGTTAACATTCATAGAATTCTTATTTATTATTACTTTTGTCAGATTAAAGTTATTTCTGTGACCATTGTGAGTTTTTCTTTGATTGACCGAAGGGTACCAACAATTTTGTCCACGTGTGTAGTTATTTTTCTGGAGCTGTCTTAAAAAAAATTTTTTTTTTTGGAAAAAAATGTGTAAAAAGGAATGATGTGTGTTGTATGTGGAAATTAAGCTTGCATCCTTTAGAGATCACTGTGTTAGAGTAAAATTAGCACACCCAAGCTGAAGCAAACTTTTCTAAAGTATATACAGTCCAGTACATTGGTGGTTCTTTGTTGAGATGTATCTGTATGTACTGAATCTCTGTCGTGGCGACAGAGGTTATACTGAATATCGCCATGGCTTTAATTTGCTGCAATAGTCAAGGATCTTCGGTTCTGAAAAATGAGTCGAGTGCATAAGTGCCAAAACATGCAGTTCCTCGAGTGACCACAAGGTTGCAAAAGTGAATCGGTCTCCGCGTAAGAGGGCCCAACATTACAACAGAAATAAACATGGTTGCAGGATAGTACCAAAAACAGTTTAGGTCACAATGAACGGCATGATCCATTTGAGTGACTAACCTAAACTTTTCAGCTAACTTTTTTGCAGAACAGTGTGTAGGGAACGGGTGAGGGAGTTCAATGAAATGCAAAGTAGCATATAAATTGATGTTAGCCGCTTTATCATTTTGGCTAAGCTAAAGCTAAGCAAGTTAGATAAGTACTGTAGGCATGTTCCAACCAACAGCCAGGCTTTGTCCGTTCCCTCTTTGCCTATTTATGGGTTAACTGGGTATTTACAGCTCCTGAAAAGATGGCACCGACCAAATCTCCCACAATTAAACTTCTAAACCGCTCTTCAGGAATCCGTTTTGCAGGGTTTGAAGGGGTTTTGAGAAAACCATAGCGTTTGTCCAATTCTTTTTTATGCAGTTCGTGGTACAACTTCACATTTTCGAGTCTTAGATTGCTTTCAAACAATATTTAATTCTGATTTGTATATTCTTGCTCCATTAGCAGAAATAGATAACAAAGAGCCCAACCTTTATAGCACTTTGGATAGTGGGTTAGCTCGCTTACATTTAGTTCTACATTTCTTCTATCAAACGCACTTCAGGTGAAATTACCATCCCTTCTTTTTGTTCGTCTTCATTTAATGAGCTATCACATTTTAAGCATCATTTGCCATGTCCTCTGATGATATTAAAACGTCCCAGTGTGGTTATAGGAAATGTAGGCATTTTTAGAACACTGCTGTACCAGTCAAAGTAGTGGCCTGGAACTAACTGTTGTATAATTAAATGTATATTAATTAGGCAAAAAGATAAGCACAAGGTGAATATACCTAAAGCTTTCTGCACATAATCAAGACATTATCGCAATTTTTATGTTTTCGCCAGGGGTGCATCCAAAAAAGTGGTAGTGCATATTGCCTGTTGTTAAAATTTTATTAGAATCAGTACCTCCAAAACACCCCAAAGCAGTGCATTTGGATCCAACTATAAAAACACCATCAAATAGAGAAATTACTATAATTATTGAAGAAGCACTAAAGTGGCAAATAAATGGGAAAAACAGAAACCAAGTACAAATTGGCCAGAATCCCATTTTGAAATGTGTATGAAGTGACAAGGGAGTTTGGAAAGGAATTTCTTTCTGATAGCACGTAATTTCATTTCGCACCACATCCACGTGAGTCTAATCCTGAATTCATAAGCTGAGGAAGCATTAGAGGAATAGTAAACAAGACGCTGCGGCTCTCTTCTTCCTGGCAAACACAATCCAAATGGAGGAATGATAATTATTAGGCAGAGCTTCTCTGCCTGCCTCGCTATTGTCTTGTCACTGACATTTGGAAAACAACAAATTAGCTAGCTTTCCAGATAATCTTATCTGTTAACCACTACATTCCCTCCACTTCCTTGTTGTTTGCTTCAGTCTGGTGGAGTAAATAGTGTAGATGAAGGCCTGATTGTGTATAGGCTCTAGTGTGAACAATGCTTATCAGTCACAAAGCAGGTGCATGCCTATGGTTTCCATTACGAAATGACTATTAGGGAAAAAAGGTATAGCATCGTTGAGATGTGGCCAGAAATAACTATACTACGGACATACAGTACAGACCAAAAGTTTGGACACACCTTCTCATTCAAAGAGGTTGAATTTGTATTATGACAAGAAAAAAGCAGCTAAGTGAAGAAAAAAACGACCTTCATTTCTTATACTTTAAGAAATGAAGGTCTGTTAGTCCGAAAAATTGGGAACTAACTTTTGCATGTTGCATGTTCTCTACGTGCTTGCTGGGTTTCCACCAGATCCTAATTGGAGTTCTGAAATAGCCCATAGTGTGTGAAGGAGCGTGCATGTGTGTGTGTGTGTGTGCCCTGTGATGGATTTGCACCCTGTCCAGGGTGTACCCCGCCTGGGATAGTTTCTAGGCCCCTTGCGACCCTGTATACAGGATAAAGCAGTACACACCATGATGAGGTCGATATTTAATGATTAATAGATTGTAAGACATCGATGATGTGCCACTTCTTAGAGGAATTCACTTTTAACAAATCCAAAAAAAAAAGAATGATAATTTCCTAAATATAATATGCACTGATGGAAGCTGTTTATACTGCATATAATTATCCACAACGAGCAGCTCATTAGGAACAGAATGGAGCTGGGACACTCTTTGAGACTCATTAAAACTCCAAGATGTAGATATATACAGTACTGTATATTGTACATTTTGTGTGTGTGTGTGTGTGTTTGTTTGTGAGCGAGTGTACATGAATCAAATGATTTATCCAGCAATCCATGAAGGTGATCCATGAGAGTTGTACAGATATCAGCAGGCTGGAATTAATTACGTTATCGCTCTATTTGTGTTTGCTTTCATTTCCCGAATAGAAAAGCATACTGCATGTACAGTAGGATCAATGGGCTTTTATCATCACCTGAGCCACTTCAACCTGATGCATCAATCTGATGCAGGTTTTGGATTTTCAGTGAAATCTTGCAAAGAATATGATTCGCGGCATCAATTTTTCAACACCTCTTACGCTGTGTAGGGTCACAGCAGGCTTGGAGCATACCGTATGCCAGACAAGGCACGGTATTGCCTGGATGGGGTGCCTAGCTAACGTAGGGTACAAGCACAGCCAGTACATTATGGATGGTTTGGAAAAGCTATTCAGCCTATAGGACATGCCTTTGGACTGTGGGAGGAAACTGGGGTTCCTGGAGGAAACCCACTAAGCCGGGAAGAACATTTGAACATTGCACACTCCATGACTGGGTGCAAGGTTTAAACCCCTCAACCCTGGCAGGGCTAACCACTAAACGACCATCATTTAGTTAATATACAGTACGTAATTGATGTAATTCTACTGTAGAAACGTCCATGCTTTGCTGCTTCTAAAATCGCTCATAGAGTGATTTTCCATGACTGCCAATGTCATCCGCCTGAGTCATTTTACAAGCTTGTAAAGGTGCCGACAATTTAGCCGTAAAGCACTTTTGCAAAGAAAGAACCTGACTGAATTACACCTATACATAAAGCCTGGGAGCAAGGTTTATTTCACAGTGCTGTTTCAGATTGGTCAGAACGTGTTGATTAATGTTCCATACCAGCGGCCCCTGACAGTAGCTCTACTGCAAGTACATTCACAGACTTAGCGCTGCCGTTAATGCATTAGTGCTTCTGTGGTTAAAAACGTAGGGCGAAAAACGTAACAGTATTCAATTAATGATTATGCCTTATCTTCCGTTCATAAATATGTAAATTCAAGACCTGCAGACATACAACAAAAAGCTCTCCAAGTCTCGAAAAGAATCTGAGTGGAAGCGTCATTAGTCAGTGGCAGACGATCCATTTCAAAGCAAGTGAATTACGTCTGAAAGGGAATCAAGAATAACAACTGTCAAGATGGCAGACGTGCGGGAAATGATGAAGAGCCACATGAGATACATGAATTGATCTGTTTCCGCCATTTATTTCACGCCAGTTTCTCAGACTCCCTTGGACAGCCATTTAATTGCTTCAAAGGAGTTCTTTTCTTTCATGCCAGGCTTCTGTGGGTGCAAGAAATTATTTCTTCCCCCCCACCAGAGCAAAACCCCTGAAGCTGTTGGAAACTGAAGCTGGAGCTCCAAATTGTGATGTTATATGCACAATATGAGGGAGAACTAGTGTCTAGTGGGAAAAAAAGATCCGCAGGGACATCCTTGTCATGTACACATGTACAAGGATAGATACTCACTCACTCATTGTCTTTACTGCTTTTACTGCTTTGGTAATTGGTGGCCCAGTGGAAGGTTTCTCACCTGCCATGCACAAGGTCTGGGTTTGATTCCCAGCCACTCGATGCAGTTCTGGTCCCAAGCCCAAATAAAATGAGAGGGGTGTGTCATGAATGCCATCCGGCGGCCAAGCTTGTACTGTATGCAGACTGGATGGTCTGCTATGGTGACCCCTTGCTGGAAGCGGCTGAAAGACCAACGATAACAGAATTTCTTGACACTTTCTTAAATCGTTTTGTTAATCATACTCTATATAGTATGTGTTCCCTATTCACTATAATACAGTATTATGTAGGAGATGTGGCAATAACCCCCAGCTGAGTTCCTTTAATGTGCAATGATGGTGTGTACGGTTCCCACAGACAGATGTTTCTCTTCCACAAATTGGTGACAAGCTACTGTATCTGTCCATTTTCAAGGATCCGGTGTTACACTCGATGAATGCCCACGAGAGCGTCTCTATAACTGAATTCTATATTGTTGATATTTTTGGGTGGCTTCTCAAGAATTCTATAACTGAGTTATGTCAGTGTTATGTAAATGATTATATCTATGAATCATGAATCAACTATCAAGCAATGAATCCTAACAGAAATCCTAATCTGGAAGCCATTTCAGCAGTGGCTATACTACAGCTCGGGCATTTTGCATTTACAGCCTTTATAGAGCAAAGTGCAAATGTATCATAAGTGATGTATGTACTTAGCAGATATGGCTTATTGCTTTATTATTGCTGGAGCCACATGGGACTCTTGGAACTTTGCCAGTTTTAGTGATTACGAAAGGTCCGGGTGAGAAACGTAACCGAAAGGAACTCGTGGTGAAATCATTTCTTTGCTTTTCAGAGGTAGTTAAAGAGTCAAAATAAAAAGCGGGATGGATTCATGAGAAAGTTTATGTATCAAGCAATTGCAGTGGGCCCTTGTGGTGTTTAAAGAATACAAACTGTAATAGTAATAGTAAAGTCCTCCTATCTATGTGTGGTGGAGAAAACCCAATAATAATAATAATAACAAAAGCAGAAGAGAAGAAAGAGACCCCAAACACTGGTAATATATTAAACCTAATATTAGCCTAATAATAGACTCACTAAAAAGTATTAGACTTTTTAAAAAGTATTAAACATGTTAAGATACTAGCTCATAGGTACTAGCTAAGACAAGTAGCAGTAACGTTGATGATCAATACTCAGGTATCAAATAAATTAACTTTAATGAAATTATATATGAATAATTTAAAGTGATGTATCAGGGTTCGATTCCCGGCCAGGTCCGATTCCCGTTTCTGTGTGCATGGAGTTTGCACTGTTCTCCCGGTGCTTGGTGGGTTTCCTCCGGGTACTCCGGTTTCCCCCCACAGTTCAAAGACATGCAGGCTAGGTTAATTGGCATTCCCAAATTAGCCGTAGTGTGTGTGTGAGTGTGTGTGTGTGTGTGTGTGTGTGTGTGCCCTGCGATGGATTGGCACCCTGTCCATGGTGGACCCCGCCTTGTGCCCTAAGTCTCCTGGGATATGTTTATTTGCAGTTGAAATTTAGACGTTAATATTCACCTAGCTAAAATAAGTTTGAAGTTAGTTGATATTACATTAATAGCTAGTTAATAGTTACAGGTTACAGTGATTGTTGAACTATAATTATTCTGTTAATAATAATAATAATAATAATAATAATAATAATAATAATAATAATACTTGAATTATTATTATTCAATTAATAGTAATTAATATTATTATTATATAATAAGGCTAATTATCATTTTACAATCCTGTTCTTGCGAGAACTGTTCCAGAACAGCTGTCCTTCGTGTGTTAAAATACCAACTGACTGTTGTTGTTGTTACATAATCACTTAATTGTGTTATTTCATAGTTTTTAAAACAATCCCCAGTATCGTTGTATAATGCAGTAAATACAATCACAAAACAAAAACAAATAAATTTGCAATTGATTCCAAACTTTCGAGTGGAAAAATAAGCAAGGACTATAAATATTATGGTTTGTTGAGTTTGGCAGTGTGGAAGAACTCGACTGGCCCTAACACAGAGCCCTGGCCTCAACCCCATCAAGCACCTTTGGGATGAACTGAAACAGAGATTGCGAGCCGGGCCTTCTCATCCTGAACTCATAAATGCTCTGAAGAATGAATGGACATGAATTCACACAGAACCACTTCAAAATCTTGTGAATGGCCTTCCAAGAAGAGTGGAAGCTGTTATAGCTGCGAAAGGGATAACAACTCCATAGTAAAGTGCATGTACAGTATTTGGATACAATACATATATTTAAGGCATGATCCAACACATTTCTCTATAATATAACCGATCATGTAGCTGCCACATAGTCAGCAAACTTCTGACAGCTGCTCAGATTATAAAGTGATTTGATTAAGATGTTACAATCGAAACTAGCCAGACAGATGAGTCGGACCTTTGCCTTGTTTGAACAAAACTCCATATTTGACTAAGAGCGTAAAAACATTTAAACATATGCTGTAAAAATGAAACACTTGATAAGATAATACTGTTTTCACACTTTATTATTTTTTTCCGATTCAAATTAGTGTGGTTGAAGTTACACTGTGTGTTCATACTGTAGATTCCAAAAGAAGCCACACCCAAAGCCTGAGAAACTCGCCTGCTTTGCCTGTGATGCCAGCTCACAACATATCAGCATATAGTATTTCAACATAATCGTATAATTCCATGGACAAAAAAACAAACAAACAAAGTAATTGTAGATACAACAGGTCACACGTATAATATTGTTGAATAAACACGACTCAGATAAAACAAAGCAGAAAGTTACAGTTGAATCAAATACACACTGTAAACCAGTCCATCAGTCATGTCTTAGGTTTCACTTCATATGCATGCGCTCTTATTGATTGTTAAAAAAAATCAATTAGAAATGCTTTTTTAATGATGCTTAAAAAAACAGTCCTTCAGCCTGAAAAGTTTTAAATATTATGAGTGTAGTGGAACATGTTTTTATGTTTAAATATTGCAATGCAAGTGCAATGCAACGATGAGGTACAGTAAAGGAAGCTTAGAGAGACTGATAGAAAAGGTTTTAGAAAACTACTAAAAACACTGGCTTAAAAAACTTCCTTATAAAATAATAATCAGATAATTGATAAGAAATTAAAAAATAACTCTTGCTCGATGCAAGTGATCCAGGGGAGAGATCATCTGGAGCTCATTTAAATACCAGAAATGGACCTCAGGGTATCTAACCAGCATTATCATACTGTAGGCTCTCAGATTCTTTACAATCTTAATCTTGCTCATGAGATATGTACGAGATAATGTCCTAGCTGTGTAAAGCCAGACAGCCACGCCTAAAGGACAAATTGTACGATTTACACCAGTCAGCCACGACACTAATCAAACTGCCAGGTGACTTGAATAACATTGATTATTAATTATAAATCAGAAAAACTGGCCATAGGATCATAGGATGGGGAACTAAGGCTTATTCATGCCTGCGGGAAGCAAATGTTAGGCTGTCTGGTCCAATCCCACAGGAAAGCCAATGTTGAACAAACTGCTGAAAAAAAGGAACCAGAACATCCAGTGAACCAGAACCTGGCTTCGCAGACAAAGATTTCAAGGTGGTTGATACAACCTCCACATTCCCCAGATCTCAATCTGATTGAGTCTCAATGGAATGAGCTGGACAAACAAGTCTGTTCAGTGGAGGCCCCGCCCTGCAACTCAAAGCACCCAAACGATTGGCCATCAATGTCCCATTGCTAGACACAACAGCACACCCCCAGAGGAGATGCGTAGAGCCACCCTGACTTATACAATATTGGGCAAAATGTTTTGGGGTAGAATGTCATGGTTGATTAGTCTGTGTCTTAACAACCATTCCAACCTGTTGGTTCATTAAATAGTTATCGTGTCAACAACGTCTCTTTTTTATTGTGTGCCCATTCCATTGTTATATACCAATGTTATCGATTTCCCCTAGTGATCTTGGAGCATTGTTTCACTAGATAACAGGAGGTCAATTTACATTCATCTTAAAAAGACTACTTAGTTAGATTACAACTATGTTGACAAGGTCTTTGAGTGCTACACCATGTGACTAAAAGTATGTGAAGACCTGGTTCCTGATCATTGTCATACAATGGCATAACATACAGTACAATTGCCTAGAATGTCATGGTATGCTTAAGCATGAAGATTCCTATTCGCTAGAACTAAAAAGGGCCCAAACTTGTTCAACATGGCAGTGCTGCTGTGCACAAAGCGATAACATGGTTTGCCAAGTTTAAAGTGGAAGAACTCAAGTGACCCGCACAGAGCTCTGACCGCAACTTGACTCAACACTTCGGGATTTACCAAACGTCTTTGCCTAAAATTAGTCCCTGATAACTTGTAGATAAATGGAGAGAGAGGCTTGCCAGAAGGCTGGAGGTAGTTGTAGGTGTCATGATGCTTCAAGTACTGGAAGGCGGACGCAAACGCAGGGTGTTCAAGCACTTTGTCTTTATTTAATATTTCAAGAACAAACAAAAGAAAACAAACAAAAATAACACTCCCCAGGCTGGGTATGGCGCAGGCAGGCTGGTAGTGACGATTTGGGTCTTTACTTTTGACCACAGTTCCACTGGCAATATTAACGTGAACGGAGAATGGCTGAGCTTCCCTCAGCCGTGACCTTGACCTAGGTCTATTATCCAGCCTCGCTCTGCTGATATACCTCAGTCCTGGGGGGAGAGAAGAAACGAACAGGTTTGTTAGGCTCCGTGACATATACAAACCATGAGTGCACGACGGTGAACGGACAAGTGTGTACGGGTTCGGCCGACCTAAATAGAGACACACAGGGGAGACACAGGTGATCTTAATTTGCTTTAAACATTGATGACAAGTACACACGTAGACACACTAGGGGGGGACAAAGCGCCGGCTCAGTAATCCGGTGAACCCGATCTCTCTCTCCCGGACTGAGGTGGCACAGATGTGACAGTACCCCCCCCCCCCAGGACCGGCTTCCCGAGGGAGGTGGGGGCGCTCTCTCCGCGTCACCGGCGGGAGCAGGGACCCACCGGACTGATGGGATAGCCGGCGGGCGGGGCGGCCCGGAGGTCGCGGCGCCGGGCGATCCGGCCGAGCTTGGTGAAACTCGGAGATGAGTTCCCGATTTAGGATGTCTCGCGCCGGAACCCAGCTCCGTTCCTCCGGACCGTAGCCCTCCCAATCTACTAGATATTGCAGGGCCCCAGCTCTCCTCCGGGAGTCCAGGAGTTCTTTCACTCTAAACGCGGGGGCGCCCTCGACTTCCACAGCCCCGGGGAGAGATGGGTTCGCGATGCCGCCGTCTAGCGGCCCCCGGTTCACTGGCCTGAGAAGAGAAACATGGAAGACAGGGTTAATACGAATATGACGAGGGAGTTGTAATTTAAATGAGACGGGGTTGATTTGGGCTAGAATGGGGAAAGGGCCGATGTACCGCGGGGTGAGCTTGCGACAGGGAAGGTTTAAGTGAAGGTCTCGTGTCGAGAGCCATACCCGATCACCTACCTGGAGCGGAGGACTTTCCCCTCGCCGTCTATCGGCGAATTTTTTAAAGCGACGAACCGCTTGGGAGATTTTAGTGTGCGCATTTTCCCAGACTTTTTCCGCTCCTTTAAACCATTGATCCACCGTGGGTACATCGGTGGGCGTGGCATCCCACGGACAGAGCGGAGGCTGATGCCCGAGCACACACTGAAACGGCGTTAGGCCGGTAGCGGAGTGGCACAATGAGTTTTGGGCATATTCCGCCCAGATTAACCAGTCTGCCCATTCATGTTGTCGACTGCTACAATATGCCCGGAGGTACTTCCCGAGTTCTTGAACAGTCCGCTCAGCCTGCCCGTTAGATTCGGGGTGATAGCCTGACGTTAGACTAACAGTGGTCCCCAATTTCTGGAAGAAAGCTTTCCAGACTCGAGCGATAAATTGGGGACCACGATCTGAAACAATGTCCTCGGGGATACCATAGCAGCGAAACACTGTTTCGAATAGGGTTTCTGCAACCTGGAGGGCCGATGGGAGAGAGCTAAACGGGACAAAGCGACAACCCTTTGAGAAGCGATCCACCACTACTAGGACTGTCGTGTACCCTTTTGACACCGGCAGATCCGTTACAAAATCCACTGCTATGTGTGACCACGGTCTGTTAGGTGTGGGTAGGGGCATTAGTTTCCCAACTGGCAGACAACGGGGATTTTTTGTTGTTGCACAGACAGCGCAAGATAAAACTGCTGTTCTTACGGTTTCGTGCATCTTAGGCCACCAGAACTTTGGTTCCAGGAGTCTAAGTGTGCGAGTGATGCCTGGGTGTCCCGACGCTAGACTAGAATGGGCCTCTCTTATCACTCGTTCGCGAAGTGTCTCCGGAACATACGTTCGGCCCGGGGGGCAGCCCTCCGGCACGGGGTTGGACCGAGCCGCCTGTGCTACCTCCGCGTCGATGTCCCATATGATCGGAGCCACTACGAGTGATGAGGGCAAGATCGGTTCGGGGTCCGAATTCTGATCTGGCAACGGAAAACAGCGGGATAGCGCATCCGCTTTCTTATTTTTAGATCCCGGTCGATAAGTGATGCAAAACTGAAAGCGGGTAAAGAACAGCGCCCAACGGGCTTGACGAGGGTTTAATCTTTTGGCTTGTTGGATATACTCCAAGTTTCGATGGTCCGTTAGTACCACGAACTGGTGTTTAGCTCCCTCCAACCAATGCCGCCACTCCTCTAACGCCGCTTTTACTGCTAGCAGTTCGCGGTTGCCGATATCATAGTTGCGCTCGGCAGGTGTTAGTTTACGGGAAAAGAAGGCGCAGGGATAGAGTTTCTCGGGATGGCCTTGGCGTTGTGACAGCACCGCTCCAATACCCACTTCCGACGCATCGACCTCGACTACAAAGGGCTTATCTGGATTAGGTAATTTTAATATAGGCGCGGTGGTAAATGCTGTTTTTAGGCGCTGGAATGCCGTGCGCGCTTCCGGTGAAAGCGCGGGTAGTTGTTTCGGTTTCCCTTTTAACAAGCTAGTGAGTGGTGCTGCCATCGTGCTGAAGCCCCGGATAAAACGCCGATAGAAATTGGCGAACCCAAGAAAGCTCTGTAGCGCTTTGACTGACCGTGGTTCCGGCCATTGTTGGACCGCCTCCACCTTGGCCACCTCCATCTCGACCCCCCATGGCCCTATGCGGTAGCCGAGAAATGCAACCTCCCTCTTGTGGAATTCGCATTTCTCCGCTTTAGCATAGAGCCCGTGTTCGCGCAGACGACAAAGGACGGCGGACACATGAGAGACATGTTCGGAATATGACCGCGAGTATATCAAGATATCATCCAGGTACACTATAACATAACGGTTCAACATATCCCGGAACACGTCATTCATGAACCCCTGAAACACCGCAGGTGCGTTTACCAGTCCGTAAGCCATCACGTTGTATTGGTAATGACCTGACGTCGTGCTAAACGCCGTCTTCCACTCATCGCCCTTGCGAACACGAACGAGGTTATATGCGCTGCGGAGGTCAAGTTTAGTATAGATGGAAGCGCCTCGGAGTTGGTCGATCGCGGCTGGCACCAGTGGCAGCGGGTGCTTGTATTTTATTGTGACCGCGTTTAACCCACGGTAATCAATACAGGGACGTAAACCTCCGCCTTTTTTTTCAATAAAAAAAAAACCTGCCGAGGCGGGGGACGTGGACCTGCTGATGAGCCCCTGCTGGAGAGCCTCCCTCACGTATTCCTCCATTGCCCGGGTCTCCACCACGGACAACGGATAAACGCGTGCGCAAGGCGGTGCTTTCCCCGGCAGAAGCTCAATCGCGCAGTCCCACGGTCGGTGAGGGGGAAGTCGTGCGGCTGCCCTAACACTAAACACGTCCCTAAATTTCACGTACTCGGATGGCACCTGGACCGAAACTAGGGCTTGCGGACTCTCTATTGATGTGGCTAGGACCGACAGTGCAGCCGGCGTGCATGTTTTAGCGCATCGTGGGGCCCAAGATGTGATGCGCGACCTGGCCCAATCAAAATTCGGGTTATGTAAGCTGAGCCATGGGAGGCCCAGCACGACGGACTGGTTCATTCGAGGTAGCACAAAAAATTTTAGCTCCTCGGTATGACCGGGGAAAGCTAATCGAAGGGTCGCGGAGAGATACTCAACGGGCGAATTAATTAATTGTTTGCCATCCAGAGCTTTCACTGTGATCGGCAACGGAAGCTTCGACACGGGAGCTCGTAGCGAGGAAAGGATAGATGGAGAGATGAAGTTTCCGGCCGAACCCGAGTCTATAAGGGGGAAAACAGACACATCAGAATTATTAAAAGACAATACGGCTTGTAAAACAAAAGGATGATGAGTGCGCGGTG
Organism: Clarias fuscus; assembly: GCA_030347435.1. Lineage (NCBI taxonomy): Eukaryota > Metazoa > Chordata > Actinopteri > Siluriformes > Clariidae > Clarias > Clarias fuscus. Next base: position 19,725,637 of record CM059226.1, read on the forward strand.
GTGTGTGAGCCATTACTTTGCGTAGGGGACAAGAGCTGACTCGGTGCCGGCCCCCCCCACAGTACAAACACAACCCCTCAGTCATTCTCCTCTGCCTCTCTTGGGTGGATAGGCGTGATGAGCTCATGTCCATCGGTTCGGGGTTCGCCCCCTCGCGCGGTTCAGATCGGGGTGCTTGGCTGATGCCGGCGCGGTTCCGTAGTTCGGACCCCCACCCCGATGCTCTCGAGGGGGTGTGGCGCCGTTGGCCGCGGAGGTGCTGGTCCAACTTGATAGCCAGGTTGATGCACTCAGTCAGTTCCATACCAGTATCGCGGCACGAGAGTTCCAGGTGGATTTCTGGTTGCAGTCCTTCTCGAAACCTGGCTAACAAGCTTTTTTCACACCACCCGCTTTCCGCGGCTAGGATACGGAACTTGACCGCATAGTCGGCCACAGTGTTGGCGCCTTGCTTCAGCCTAAGCAATTGTTGTTCTCCCGACCTGCCGTGATCGGGATGGTCAAAAACCGCGCGAAAGGCGTGGATGAACCGGTCGTACCTGGTGGTAATGTCCCCCCCCGCACTCCACACTGCTGCGGCCCAGTCCATGGCAGGCCCTGTGAGCTGCTGAGTGATGAAGCTGATCTTCTTTTGTTCAGCAAGCTCTGGAAAATCAGCGAGGTATAGCTCACATGCCATGAGGAACCGCTTGCATCCTTCCGGATTCCCCGCGTATCTCTCCGGGGGAGCCGAGCGTGGCGGGGACGGTGCGGCGCGCTGAGGCGTAGGAGAAGAGGGAGGTCGTGCGATCGCGAGCTGACTCACGCTACAGGCGAGGTCGTGAACCGCTCTTGCCAGGCCGTCGATCTCCCGTTGCTGGTACCGGAGGTACTCGTACATTGGGGGGTCGTCTTCGGGCAGGGGGATCCCTGCTGCGTCCTGTGGGGTCCGTTCATCTGTCATGATGCTTCAAGTACTGGAAGGCGGACGCAAACGCAGGGTGTTCAAGCACTTTGTCTTTATTTAATATTTCAAGAACAAACAAAAGAAAACAAACAAAAATAACACTCCCCAGGCTGGGTATGGCGCAGGCAGGCTGGTAGTGACGATTTGGGTCTTTACTTTTGACCACAGTTCCACTGGCAATATTAACGTGAACGGAGAATGGCTGAGCTTCCCTCAGCCGTGACCTTGACCTAGGTCTATTATCCAGCCTCGCTCTGCTGATATACCTCAGTCCTGGGGGGAGAGAAGAAACGAACAGGTTTGTTAGGCTCCGTGACATATACAAACCATGAGTGCACGACGGTGAACGGACAAGTGTGTACGGGTTCGGCCGACCTAAATAGAGACACACAGGGGAGACACAGGTGATCTTAATTTGCTTTAAACATTGATGACAAGTACACACGTAGACACACTAGGGGGGGACAAAGCGCCGGCTCAGTAATCCGGTGAACCCGATCTCTCTCTCCCGGACTGAGGTGGCACAGATGTGACAGTAGGAGATGTTTACAGAGCATATATGTTTACGATACAGTAGTTAGGTGTCCACATACTTTGGCCATATACTTTATTTCAGTCAAACTACAAAATATTAATAACATATATTTGGTGCAAGTAAACCAGTTTCCCTCACATTTTACACAACTTACTGCTACTTCACCGCACAGTGTACTTAAGTTCAACATGCTCACTTCAATTGTTTGACAGTTGCCAAGTGAACTGTGTAGTAGAAGTGCTGGAGCATCTTAAACACCGAATGAAGTGATGCTATAATCCTACAGGCTTAACTGTGAGTTCCATTACAAAGGCCACAGATATGAGACATGAGACATATGGGAAATGTTCTCTGCTCATTAGCAATCACCCGAGAGCTGTCTCAGTCTCCTTCATCCTTCCTGATGTCCAACTTCTACCTAACTTCTGCGACTCATACCTCACCAAAAGCACAGTTCTGCATTTTAAATATGTCCTTTGCCCAGTGTACGGCTTTGATTCTTCATTAAAATCGTGTTTGTGGATGGCTAAGCAATCCTTTTTTAAAGCCAGCAGTAAGAGTCAGAGCCAATGCTTTGGAAAAAAGGATACTATCCTGGAATTTGCACCATCCATTCACCTAAAAAGTTTGCTTGAAATTGAGGTGGTGTTTCATTTACATTCTGTTTCGGTTCAACCAATTCATGCAGCTGATTGTCACTTATAATGCAGTTCCTGTTATATTCCAGTGGGTCTGGTAGAATCCCCGGTACCCAGTTCTCTCTATAGTTTGCTGTAAAGTCAGATAACAGGACTTTGGAAATAGTTTCAGTGGAGTGTATCTCCAAGCAGCTCTGAGGAACCCCATTTGGTAAGTAGGATTTCCTGTAATTCACACTTGACCCATTGTCTGTCCAGTCTGACTCATCCACGGAGACAAGATCTGTCAGCAAAAGAGTCCTCTCTCCAGTTACCGTTGACCTTGTCGCAAGAGGTGTGATCTCTGAGCTGGGGAATGCTAAGCCCAAGATAGCCAGTTTTCCATTGGCACCACGTGACACTGGCAGCACCAAAAGCTCATTGGTGAAGTCTGGCTTTATCATGTCCAGGTCGTCTTCTGGTTCTGCAGGAGGTGTGACCTGGAATGGATCCTCTTCTGTGAAAGAGGACAAATCAGGGCCCATGGAGTCTCCTAACCCACTGTCGTTAGCACAACTGGACAGCCCTCGATCCCGGGTTTCCTTCCTGCCCAGCACCATGCTGTAACTGGTGAAGGATCCAGCACTCTGGCCACTGACTGGTCCCACCTGTTCATTAGTGTACGAATGGCTGTGGCAGTCTTGGTTACGGTAGCCTTGGGCTGCGTAACCAGCAGGGCTAACAGCTTTCGACTTCACCAGGTCATCAGGCAAGGCAAGGTCAGATTTTTTGCCATTCCATGCAGATGCAGGGTATACCTTCACGTTGGTTATCTCTACTTTAGAATCCATCTTGAAAATAGGAGGGGGATTAATCGACATGATCTGTTACAGAAAAGAAGAGAAGAGAGGTATAAATTTGATGTTTAGTCCATTTTGAACAATTCAAATCTATTTTAAATGGTTTTATCGTTCAAGTGAAATCCCTTCCCTTAACTTTAGGTCAGTTCAACCCCGAATCAAAACTACCTATGTGGATATGTGGGAAATGACCACATAGAGAAATCAGGTGCCCTTCCTGATGCAACCCTCCCATTTTATCCGTGACGGCACTGCATCCAGTAGCTGGGGTTTGGCATGGTGGGTGAGAAACCTACCACTGAGCCACCAATGCCCGTTTACAAAGGTAGTTTTAATAATTCCAGACAATCATGTAAAGGTACCTTTGGAAGATGTATTTTTGAACACTGAAAGAACTTTCTGCATGTAAATCCTGACATGTCCTATGACTTAAATCTGCTAATCTGAATATACTTTAAACTTAAAAAAAAACAAAACATAAATCACTCAAAATACTTTTCACTGTATTGGCTTAGAGATAGAAAATTTGCAAGAGCAGCTTGGGTAAAGGGTGTGGTGACTGTGGTGGCTAAGGCTTTATGTTGTTGATTTGGGGATCTGACAATCTGGGTTTGATCAGTGAGTTATTACACCTCATACTATGCATGCAGTGCCGGTCCCCAGTTCGGTTAGAAAAATGGGAGGGTTGCATCAGCAAGGGCACCCGGTAAAAAAAAAACTGTGCCAAATTGTTCGCGGAACGGATGGTCTGCTGAGGCGACCCCTTGATGGGAGCAGTTTTTCCAGCGTCAGTCTCACCCTTGATTCAGAGTCTACATGTGGACATTTCAAATGTTTTTCAACAGAAATTCGACTGCCTTGAAACATTCCAATCTGTCCGGGCTTTTTTCACAGTCAGAACAAAACCTGTTTTTTTTTTTCTTCTTTTTTCTACTTTAATAGTACATACAGAGCACATGCAGTGTGCTGCATAAAATTTTTATAAAAACAAAACAAACAATAAAACAAACAACACAAAAATACTTTGCTTTTATACTGTATATATAATTGCATTAGTTAATAACAAAAAAAAAAGGAAATAATTTTTTTTTTCAAGAAAACCCAGATCAAGAATATTGGCTGGCGGCCAAAAAATACACTTGAGCACTATAATAAAGGTGTGCATAAGCAAAGCACATTCCTCTCTAGCCTGTCATGAAACACACACACACATACACACACATATACGCGCACGCACACATGCACGCAGGTACAATCCTACAGCCTGTCAGTGCCAGGAAATGAGAAAGCACTCCTTCCAGGTATACCAACAAAGGGAATTTTTTAGTACAGTTTCCTGATAGAAAGAACTTAGAGTGCCTTACCAGCGCCTTGGGCAGGTTCCTTTTACTTGTGACGTACTGCTGGCACAGTATCAACGCCAAGGTGATCAGGAAGAAAACAGCCACTAAACCAGACACGATGAAGACAGGAATCCAGGGCTTACCTGCAGCTGGAGATCAGCAAATATGGTAGAAATGAAGGCAGTTGTTCACTTATTATTAAGATGAAATTTTAGCACGAGCAAAAATGATAAGGCGCTGATACGATAGGTTCATCTTGGGTAAGCATCATAGCGTTCTACAGTAGATAAATGAAAGGTGTCATATGGTTCTCTGTACAGCATTAAATGAAACCTGATAGCCTATACAATAAGTGACTATTATAAATAATATATAGGCGTGATATAAAGGCATATCTAATCTGGCTGGTTTTACATGACGTGCGCGCTTACCACATTTCCATAGTGACCTGAATAAACAAACACGCCTGTATTTATTTAATTTACCTGGCAAAGTCCTACAGAAGGTGGTGTTTTCACTCTGTCCTTTTATGGAGGGATGTGTGAGCTTGTAGTACACGACGCCGCAGTACTCCGTGTTCGCGTCTAAATGACTCAGCGTGATCGTCGCAGACTTGTTCTCAAACTTCTGTAAAAGAGATACATCATTCGATCACTCTCTCACATAAGAAATCTTACTTCGGGATGTATTATAGTTTACTATGGTATACCATAATATACAGTACTGCAGTATTATTGTGGTATTTCAGGCATTCCCATGGTACGCACCATAGGACTTTATAGAATACCAGGAAAGGTACTGTGGCACATCAATGGGTACTGAGGTAGTACTGTGGTATGTACAACAATACTTGAATCCCATTGTACTCATTGTGTACCAAAGTTCATCAGGTAATTAATATGGTATGTTTGTACATGCTGTACCATGGTAGATATGCTAGTACATACTCCTGGAATCTTTCTGTATGTAATATGAAGAGTTTCAACAAACTGTACACTATAATATTTAATGAATATAATGGTACCATACTATATAAATATTACCATTATGGTACATAAGCATGTATAACATACACTGTATGGACAAAGTATGTGGTCAAACCTGGTGATTATTGAATTCAGCTGTTTCAATCAGGCCTCAATCAGAAACCAGCTGTTTCTTAATGTTTCAGCATACCATCTTGGACAGTGCTTCCAGTTTGGGGAAGGCCCTTTTCTATTGTGCCCCTGTGCACAAAGCAAGGACTATAAAGACATGGTGCGATGAGTTTTGTGTGGAAGAACTTGACTGGCCCTAACACAGAGCCCTGATCTCAACCCCATCGAGCATCAAACTGGAACGGAGATTGCGAGTCAGTCCTTCTCATCCAACATCAGTGCCTGACCTTATAAATGCTCTACAGAATTGATGGGCACAAATTCACACAGAAATACTCCAAAATCTTGTGGACAGACTTCCAAAAAGAGCGGAAGCTGTTACCACTGCAAAAGGGGGAACAACTCCATATTAAAGTGTATGTATTTGGATACAGTGTCGCTGCAGGTTTGGGGAAATACTTGTCCATATAGTGTACATTGATAGTATCCTGGTTAGAGTTCCAAAGTGCAATACTACAGTATTGGTAGAACCACGTTTTATTATATACTGCCTGTACTGTGGTCTGAAAGTTTGTAACAGATATGGCAAATATGTTTAGCTCAGGATTTCATAAAAAAACAGCTGGCTATCTTGGGTAATAATAATAGTTAGGTAATAATGTCGAGTGATGAGGGTCAGCCTTAAAGAGAAGAAACTATATTTATGATTCAATAAAAAAATATTAAAATAAATATGTTGGCTAAATATAGATCATTTTGACTTTAATTGACGTCTAAAGAATTTATTATTAGGTTATAATGAATTAAATCGTTTCTTATGAATCTTTTTTAATGAGTTACATTTTTACCTTTAATATAAAATGTATAGAATGAGAACAGAATGCCTATTTATGTCTGTAATATGCATATCTATGAATACCTACAGTACTAAAAGCGTATTCCTGTCACCAATACTAAATTACAATATACTGTACAAAACAACATTCACTACAGGCCATTATGTTAATACTGTATGCATCACCTTTCCAGCTTCAGACTCCGGGTGTGTGAGCTTGACAATGTAATTAACAGATGATTGCCCAGATTTATGGCACATTTCGAAACAGGTGATCTCCTGAATTGAGCGGTTCTGGGGCCCCATGGGAGTTCTGAGCGTTATGACGAGAGAGGACTCGGTGGTTTCCACGGACAGCGTTGGAGCTTCCAGAGAAGCTGTCAAGGACAATAAAAAAAAAGAGAAAAGTAAAGCAAAAGTAAAAATGAGAGATAAGGAAGGAGGTAGAAGGCAAAAATTTGTGTCATGAAATCTAAAATAATGTAAAGTGAGCTATAACATGGGTGTTCGAGTCAAACCGGGACATACACAGTTATGAGAGAAAAAAAACTCCCTGTATTTCTCTATACATAATTCCCTGCTACACTAACGCACCCATCCCAGTGTTTCACTAGTGCTTGGATACCATCAAGGTGGAAGGTTTTCTCAGCTCGCCATAGCCATGATCATACAGCCTGCGTCATTTCTAAATCGCTGGCCTCCCAGGAACTCCTTCATTGGTCCAAACATGTGGAAATGGCTTGGAATGAACTTAGGACCTAATTTCGCAATGACTCCCAGCCGAATTCCTTCAATATGCAAGCGGTGAATAATTCTTTAAAATATCAGTCGGTTTTTACGCCTTCATTCACAAGAAATTTCATCCTGGTTTGACTTGGACATCCCTGGTAGAGAAACAATTATTTATGTAGTACAGAAGTATGTATGTGAATATACAGCATAGTTAGCCTCACGCTTTTCTGAGAGAACTAAATGCCTCAGTTCGCCAAGGCATAACTCATCAGCCATGATTTTGATGAAATATTTAGAGCGGATGTCCGTCATCACAGAGCTGAGATCACAGAAAGGTTCCGAGATGTTCTCGCATCCAGTCATCGGCCTGGGTTGCTCCCCATATCTGTAACGGAACAGAATCAAGGAAATTTCGTTAGATTTAAAACGTATTAACAGATTTCCAGTTACATTCAATATATCAAACAGATCACAATAATGCTACAGTTGAATTTAATGTTAATGAGGGACAGCAAAACTTTCCACCATGAAAACATTTGGTACCAGTTTTACCTCTGAGAATGACAAAATCTAAGACTGGAGCCTCCTTAATATAAAATATCAAAACATTATCGAATGGACATTTTTTATTTGTTAATATCTCATGCATGTCTCAAACAAGCACATAATTCTGACCATCCAGAACGGAGAATTCCACTGCACTTTGTAGTCGATTTTCAAAAGACACAGACACTCCTTGAAAATTGTACAACTAGTTCTTTTTTTTTTCAGTTGGAACAAAAAATAGACTGATCTGAGAGATAAAGTGAGAGAGCAGAACACAGCTGCACATCACTGTATCAGTGTTAGTTATCAAAAACATCTCTCTGCACATTCAATTCTTCCTGAGGTGCATGGAGAAAGAGCTTTGGAGATTAAATTACACTCTGAACAGAGAATTTGTTTTTGACGTAAAAGGAAATATCAAATGGTAAAAGTCCCAAAGGTCCTGGGCGGCATCATGTAACCGCCAACCTGATCGCAGTGCTTGCTCTTAGTTGCTTGTGAAAGGCTGATTATTATTTGATGAGGTCAGTAAGGTTGATTGGAACCGAAGGAAACACGGAAATCTGAGAAGAACTAACAAGCCATTAGTGGACAACCAGACACGGGTGTACAAAGCACTGAGGATGTGGTGCTTCGAAGTAATCTTGGCAACCAATATTTCATATTGCCATACCATTGTTGGGGAAGCCTCTCATCTTCTTAAATGCAATCAAAATTCAAACCACCATACAGCTTCTCAGATAGGCTCAGGACTCCACTCCAGGTGCATTTGACTTCCCGGACCACCTAGGCACTCTTGCTCATTCATGGTTGTGGAGAAGACAAGTTGGACTTTCATTCTAACTGCAGGTTTTTTTTTCCCCCACTCCAGCACCTTCTTCTACTTCTTCTTTTTCCCCCTTAAAGTCAATTCTTTGAAACATTCTTTGGATTACAAAAGCCGAACTCTGTCACTATTATTTAAGCTGCCAAAGAGAGCTCTTTGGAGAGCATCTTCTGAATAGGAAGAAAAGAATAGAAGGATAAACAACAAAAGCACATGTGTCTGAGCCCTCCTACCCGGAAAAAAAAAGAAAAAGCTTGACAACAGAGAAAGCTGAACGAAGATGAATCACTTAAGTGCACAATTAAAAACAACTACCTTCATTGACAAACCTAAGGGTTTTGGTTGACGTACAGTACAAGTTCTCTGCTAGCTGTCTTGACTTGGCTTCAAGCTGAGTGTGAAGCAAGAAATAATTACATTCTGTGTAGGCAAGGCAAGGACACTTGAATGTAGGCGATCACGTGAAGGTTTCTTAGATTGACTCGTGATAAAAGAGACCAAAGGACAAAATGGGAGGGAAATGCCCTCAAGGATAGGGTCATAAGATCAAGATGAATTATCAGAGCTGGAAAAGATTTGCTAGATGAATCCAGAATACTAACAGTGGCTGGAGCAAAAATCCTTGATTGGTCGCTATAGTACAGATTTAACACAACATTGAGTTATGGAACCACCAAAACAACCACCAGACGTGGTTAAGGCATTGGATTACTGATTGGAAGGACCTGAGTTCAAACCCCACCACCATCACCGCAAAGTTGTCACTGTTGAGCGGGGCCAACCGTTCAGATGTGTAATGAGATAAAAAATGTAAGTCACTGTGGATAAGGGCTTCTGCCAAATGCAAAAAGATGTTAATCTGGGAATTCCCAGATTTTCAACAATTTCTTGCTCTGCCACACTCCATAAACTGAAATCTGAGAGAAAGAACACATCCGAACCTTCGCCCTCATCGTTGTTCACTTTCTGTAAATACCCAATTGTTTTACTAAGAGGAAACTTCCTAAATAATTGAGAAAACACTCTTGATGAACTTTCCTGTTAGTCTGTGGCCAGGGATGAAGATCCAATATGCTGTCCTCATGCACAGAAGAAGAGGGTTCATGTTAAGAATACTAAGATGAATTATGGGCAATTTGTATGGATATATTTCGATGATATTTTGTTTTGAGTTTACAACCAGACTACAGTCTACCAGTTGACCACCCCCGTGCTATTTCAAAAGACAGACACAAGAAGGGTTCTTTGCAAAATATGGGGGTGCACTCGCGAGTGGTAAAGTTGTGCCATTTGGGTACTCTACATCAGGACTTTCCGATTTTGGGATGTCGACACAGTGGCTTAGTGGTTAGCACTGTTGCCTTGCACGTCGAGAGTCCGGGTTTGATTCCTGCCTCAGGGTCTATGAGCGTAGGGTTGCATTGTGGTTATCTTCTGGGTACTCTGGTTTCCTCCCACAGGCCAAAGACATGTAATTGGCGTTTCCAAATTTCTCATAGTATGTGATTGTTGGCTATTACCATGGTTGCAAAAAGGGAATCAATGCAACGGTCTTCATTGGCCTTCCCAGTTAGACTATTCCCATTGGCTCCTGGATGGATGGACTTTCAGATATTTAAAAGGTTTTTTGTTTGTTTATTTTTATTTTTTTAAATAAGTATTGTAGTTAGCAGAAAATCTGTTTTTACATTCTATAGTTTCCCCATTGGGATGAACCAAATAACTTAAAAGTTTTTTTTTTTTTAATTATTTGTTTAAAATAAATAAATAAATATGAGTATACAGTAGAATTTGACTGTTTATCTACTTTTAACTTGACTCAACTCTATAGTTAGATATCATTTCTTTCCCTTTTTTCTTGTCCTTCAGTAATATATATGCACCACCAATAGAGTTTTGTTAAAAAAAAATGGATCAAACCAGGTAGAAAATATGTATTTTAGAAGGCTATTACATACACAACATTTTTATCTAAAAACAAAGCATAAAAAAAAGATTTCTATACACTAGGTTATATTACACTGACTATATTGTAATGATAGAGCAGGAAACAAGTGCTAGTTTAATGCCTGGAGAGATTTTTTTTTATCATGAGCCACACAGTATAATACAAAGATATCTTGTTCAAGGCTAAATTGAAAAAAAAAAAAAAAAAAAAAAACCCAAACAAAAGAAAAACAAAATCATGAGCTTGAGTGCCCCTGGGAGATTTTGTGAGGTTGTAACAATAGGATAGTATTCCATGATTGCTAAGGCTGAAATGAATATAAGATTGTAAGCATAAGAATGAATGGGAAATTATAATGTTAATACTAATGTACTGATATACCTATAAATAAGCCTTAACGAGCACAAATCAGAGAAATTCAGAAAAACATTGAAGTTGCATTGAGACACAAGCATTAAAACAGCTCTGGCTGCTCGGGATGGTGGGTTGTGGTATGTGGCCTCTGTGGATCGGATTTGTTTGATTTGTTTCTATTTTATTTGATTGTAACTGTATATTTCATATTTATACACTCCTTTTTAGTGCAATTTGCCTCTTCTGACCTTCTATTTCTATTTCATCATTTCCTTTTTGGGTCGTATAAGCATTTCACTGCATATCGTACTGTGTATGGTTGTGTACATGACAAATAAAAAGATGACATTTTTGTGTTTTAATTCCCAAATCTGATTAGTCAGAAGGTGTTGATTCCTGTTCTATAATGACAATTCTGACAACAGTGCACAGATTTACAGTACATTCATTACACATACATTATAGCTTCTTTAGTAACCGCCCACTTGTGGACGCTACACAAAATATAACATATATTATAAACTTATAATTATAAACTGATCTGAAAACGTTTTTTAACCAGTTTTTTCGATATGGTGAGTTTTTTTTTTTTCTTTGTAAGGAGATTGTGTTATTTTACTTTAATGGAAGGAGTTTCCAGTGTCAATGCTGTGTAGATGTCAGGGGTAAGGCTTGGAGAGTCAAAGGATGGAGCAATTAATCTCAGTTTCTTAATAGCAGCTTAACATATACATTTTCTTGCAAAAGTATTCATACCCCTTGAACTTGAACTTGAATTTTATAAATAAAAATCTGAAAAGTGTGGCGCGCATTTGTATTCTGCCCCCTTTGCTCTGATCCCCTAAACTAAAACCCAGTAGAACCAATTGCCTTCAGAAGTCACCTAATTAGTAAATAGAATCCACCTGTGTATACTTTAATCTCAGTATAAATACAGCTGTTCTGTTGATGATTATTGTCCCATTACATCATGACCTTTTTGTTATTTATCTTTCTGTCATTGTTAAAAAGCAATAAGTATAAAGCCCTCAACAAATGTGAAGAGTAAATCATAGACAAACTAAACATCCTAAACATTCTACATGATTTTTGACAGGAACACATATTACACTCACTCATTATAACTGACGCTGTAGCGAACTTTGCGGCCTTGGATTTTCACTTCATCCCAGTGGAGCCTGCTGTGAAAATTGCGGGACTCGAAATACACCTTTGTCATATTGCAATCATTGCACCAGGAGCCTCCTGAAAAAGAAAAGAAAAGAGAAGAACAACACAAAGAAAGGAAGACAATTAGGGTCGATTTAGAAAATACACAGAGAGCACAGAATCAATCAAATCGCAAGGACTCCAGAATGAAGTTACTCTAACTCTTATGATCTATATAATAAGCATAAAGTCTAAATAGTGGTTATGCGTTAAGGTCAGACACACACACACACACACACACAGCCTTAATCTCAGGCTTAGCTTTGCCATTCAGTGGTATAGCAGGTGATCGCACTAATCCTTTTCGTCAGGCCGCAGTCATTCCATATTTAATCCTCACTTGCTGTAACTGGGTCACGCACATCTGTTTTTCATGACAAAAAGTAAGCATCCTTGAGTTTTGTCTGGGAAAACTGATAGATCCTTTGGGCTTTATTGCTATGCTGTAAAAAGCATTAAATGTTACATTAATAAATTATTGACCTAGTTCTCATTAGTCATAAGCATTGTTTCACTATGGCATATTTACAATATTTAATTGGCCTATTGAAGCACAAATCTTACATGTGAAGGTTGAGGAGGCATATGATGACCGAGATGAGCACAGTGTTGAAGATTAAACAAAATATTCATAATACAAAGCAAGATTACAACATTGTGTACAACATGATAATGCCTCAAAATAACCACTACGGGAAATTACTGCTATAAAAAAAATACAATAAAAAATACATAACTCATAAACTCAAAAGTCTAGACACGTCAAGTCTAGTTTTGCTTGATCCTACTTTGAATGTCTCAAATACCCTTAACACACACATACTGTATCCATGCCTGGACCAAATCCATAATGTAAGTTGTTAATCTGGTGTTAGCAAGTTCATACAAATCTTGTCAATCTTGTATGTAAAAATCTTAGAGAGCCAAATAATGGACCTTGAGTTCCTGAACATGATAATGATTTAGGCAACATCTTTTTATGACAACCAATATGGAAGCTATTGAAAAAAAAAAAAAAAATCTGTTCTAGACGTTTGACCTAGCTGTGACATTTACTCTGTTTGGATCAATTCCAAAACCTAATCAGCTCATCTGCTGGTTTTAATTATAATTCCAGATTACTCCTCAGAAAATCATATGTTGATTGATGGATGGACATACAAATTACTAAACTGCAAATTATAACATGTAAACAAACAAATAAACCTTCAGCTTGACCTCGACATCAAATAAAACAACCACAACACAAAATAACAATCGAGTCTAGAAACAGAACACAAATGAATAAGCTCATAACAGAATGACCAAACCACAGAACAACAACAACAACAACAACAACAACAACAACAACACAAAACAAATTACGCAACACATCAGAAAACAGATCACTAAATAAATCTGAAACAGCAACAACAATCTTTGTTTTTCCCGCATCACACAAAAATCTAAAGAGCAACAACAGTGTTCTGAACACAAACATACCCAAAAACCACAAAACAAATTGGGAAAGTCATAAGAACATTTGCACGCCGCAAAACCAAATCACAAGCACAAAAACTAAACTATCACAAAAGTACACAAACAAATTACCTCAACATCAAACAAAATGATCACCCAACAAAATAGCAATTGAACGCAGAAACAAAACAATCAAGACCAGAACATGAAACAAATGAATATAAACCCATAGCGAAATCATCCAAAACCACAAAAATGAACTCTGAAAACAGAAAAAAAAAATTATTGGCCAAAACATCAGGAAGCAGACATGCTGAGAAACAAAATCAGCGCATTACAAAATTATCCGGAAATAGCAACAAAATGACGGCAAAATGTAAACAAACAAACAAACAAACCCCCGAAGTGACCTCAACACTAAACAAAATGATCACAAAACAATATCCAAAAAATGTTGAAATACAAAAGGAGGTTAACATGCCACCAAACAAAATCAAAAATTTTAGCCTGACTAAACAAAAATACCACACAACTAAACAAACAACCCAATCAAAGTAACCCCAAGACTAAACAAAATGATCACAACACAAAATAAAGATCACGTCTTGAAACACAAAGTAATAATAACAAATAATATCAAAATCACCAAACCGTAAAACTAAATCTGAAAACACAATCGACAAAAAAAAAAGAAGCAATTTACCATGCCATAAAATAAAATTATTGTAACACAATGAAACAAAAAGAATATCAATGTGAAACTAAATGACATGCTTACCACAAAACTAAAAAAAGAAACACTATCATAATTAAAAAAAAAAAAAAAATTGAAGATAAACGTTTAAGATACTAATTTCCGTTTTCAACAGCTGTAAAGAAAACCTACAGGCAACTGATCAATTTACTGTAAAACCATTGTGTGTTAGAGACGCACAGAGCCTACAATTTACACCTAACTGAATAAACACACATCAAAGGTACGCTATGGTCTTATTAGCGCTGTATAATATGAAATAAAGTTTATTCACGCAGTATGAAAGGCACCTTAATTACCGCAGCACTTCACTGGGCTTTAAACAGTCCAGAGTGGCGTACATTTAAACACATTGTCCAGTAGAAAGTCAAACTTTAGCTGATATTACACAGAGGCAACAATAGGTATTAATGTTCCAACAGTATAATAGAGACATTTGCATGTTATGTTTATTCAATAAAGCATATAATTTCGGATGTTTGTTTTTCCAGCACCTGACTTGTGCAAAGTAGAAGTAAAAAAAAAAAAAAAAAAAATCTCCTCAAGGGCATGACTGGAGCTGTTTCAGTTTAGCAGCATGATGTTTTTAAGACGAATGCATCAGTCACTGTCATGAGAAAACATTTTCACTGCCGCGTCCCTGAATTTTCCGGTGTTGTCATATTTTGTTTTACGTCGTGGTAATATTATAGCAGTACCTCTCAGCCAGACTGTAAAAAGTGATATGTTAGAAAATGAAAAATCCAGTCAAATTTATCTGAGGTTTCTTGAAATATAAGATTAAGCTTTTTTTTTTTTTTTTTTTTTTTTAAATCAGAAATGTGAAAATTTTTAAGCGTGAATTTCTCGTTATGTTGGAGGATGATTTCCCTTCTTTCAGTAAATTAATGCGTAAGACTAGCAGAATTATCTGCCTTTAGAACAAGACATTGAGGCTGAAAAATTAGTAAAATTTCTCTAGGAAAAAAAGCTTAATCATCTTATATTTGTTCTGTTGCAATCATACAGTACATTAAGAAATAGACAGATACATTTGACTAGATTTAAGATATTTTCACTTGCTTAGATATCACTTTTTGCATTGCATATATAACCTTTCACACAAATAAGCAATAAAATGAAATGAGGATTTTTTTTTGTGTTGGATATATCTCAATATGCCAAATAATAAAAAGAAAAATTAAATGTTTGCTCATTATGTACAAAATAATATGCAAATTATTTTTTCTAGCTGGAGCAATTCCTGTTATAATTCTGTATCAAATTTCTCTATCAATATGTACTAATATGTTGCTTAATATTTTAAGTTACATGTTGTTCATTTCAATTCATATATATATATATATATATATATATATATATATATATATATATATATATATATATATTTATTTATTAATACCATAATCAAACAAAAGAGGTAAAGATCCTTCTCCATTCACAGTGCTGGATTTTAAAGCAGAACTGCTGTACAGCTAGAAAAAAGAAATCACTGCAGCACTAAAGATTCAGCTATTCTGAACTAATTAGAGTTAGGGTTTTGGCAGGTTGTGTAACCTTTTATTAATTGAAGTAGCAATGCTGAACTCGTGTCCCATTTTTATTTAAAAGGTTGCAAAATACTTTGTGAATTGATTAAATAATGTACATTTTGATGTAATTTATGCAACTTATTTGACCAAAATGTATATTTAAACTACTGTATATACAGTAATATACAGTATATAAAATGATTATTTCCTGGTTCAAGTCATGTTTAAGTCACCATAATAATGCATAAGTTTAAATAATAAAGTATAACGTTTAAAGTGAAAGTTCTCCAGAACAGAAACTCACCTGAAAACCAGAGAAGCAGGAAAAGTGCTCTGAGAGGCCACATATCCAGATCGATCGCAGAGTTTAAGAAAACGTAAAAAATAAAGAAAAAAAAAAGAGGGAGAAAATGGAAGACTAGATGTTTTGATTTCCCTCACAGGCCTTATGGATATTCAAGGCATGTTCCATCAGAATCAGGACATCTTTTAGTCTTCTTTGGCTGCCCTGAGCTCTGTCTTCTATCTGTGTTTCATCAGTGAAGAATCCAGCGCAAAGAACTATCTTTCAGCAGTGTGTGTGTGTATATGTGTGTGTGTGTGTGTGGTGTGTGTGCGTATGTGTGTGTGTGTCTGGGTGTGCGTGTACAGGTGAACTTTGGAGCCACCTTCCTTTTTTTCTGCTGCTTTTCTCCACCCACTGAGTCTTGTTCTTGTCGTTCAGGTTTTATTGCGTAATAAAGGCACCTGGAATGTGTCTGTCTTTGGAAAGGAGAAAAGGAAAGTGAAAGAGCCCCTGATGAAGGATAGAGAGTTTCATGTGAACATCATTGTTTAATGCCTAATAAGACAACTATGACAAGGAAGTTCTCTCTGTGCAGCTACAGTAAGAAAGAAGATCTAGATATACTATACTTTACATTACATCAGGTACAGTATAAGCGAACAAAAGCCATTTAGGACATATTAGGACATCTTGGGAAATGCTATGCTTCCAACTTTGTGGCAACAGTTTGGGGAAGGCCCTTTTCTATTCCAACATGATCATGCCCCAGTGCACAAAGCAAGGACAATAAAGATATGGTTTGATGAATTTGGTGTGGAAGAACTTGACTGGCCCTAACACAGAGCCCTGTGACCTCAACCCCCTCTCGCCCAACATCAGTGCCTGAGCTCATAAATAATCTACAGGATGAATGGGCACAAATTCCCACAGAAACAGTGCAAAATCTTGGGAACCACCTCTATGTGAATGTATCTGTATTTGGATACAATGTCATTGCAGGTTTGGCCAAATATTTTTGTTCATATAGTGAACATGCCAATCCCAATGACATTTCCAACATGAATGCTTCTTTAGTCTACACTTTTACTAAAAAAGATATTAGTATATACTGTATATATATATATATATATATATATATATATATATATATATATATATATACAACACTGGAATAAATGCCTACTAATGTATAAATGGTAACTCATGAAAGCACTGATTCTGTGCTCAGCATGAAAGTTCACGTCCTTCTGCAAGATTTTCCCACCATGTTCGACTACAAAGCCTTTTGTATCGTCTGAAAGCATTTTCTCTGGTTTTTCCACTCTCCCAAGGTATTAATCGTCTAGTACGTTTAGTACAGTATCATGCTACATTTTTACATGCTAACCACAAAAAAACGCTTTATGCAATTAAAACATAAACTGTACTCAAAGTTGGGGGGGTAAAAGTTCTTTAAATTATCACGTGTATGAGTTAAAAAAAGAAAAAAGGTAAAGAATGATTTATGATAGGAAAGGACTTTTACTGCACTAATCTAAGTGATGAGGGATGTTCAAGTCAAACCGGGACTTTTTCATTGTCTTTGCATCAAACACAGTTATGAGAGTAAAAACTCCCTCTATTTCTCTATACAATCTCCTGCTGGACTAATGCACATATAGAGCATTTAGAAATAAAAATCTGAAAAGTGTGGCGTTCATTTGTATTCCGCCAGCCTAGATTTTAATACACCCCTAGCTAAAATCTAGTCGAACCAACCGCCTTCAGAAGTCCACCTGTGTGTAATTTAATCTCCGTATAAATACAGCTGTTCTGCAAAGACGTGATTGGAGAGAAATGTGTCGTCTGTGAAGGTATTACATAGAACATTTCTTAAATATTATGACGAATAAAACCTCAAGAGTAAATACAGTAGTGGTTATCATTAAGCTACTTAGTAATATTTTGAATATAGAAACAATAGGAATATAAAAAAATAAGGTGGCAATATTTTCACCATAAGCAAGTAGCTCAAACCCCATTTGCATATATTTGCATATTGAAGACGATAGGCTCTGTTTCTCTGTTTTCAAATTTTTGTGACAAAAATTTTTAGCATTTGTTTCTTTTTTTATCTTTTTTTTTTGTTGTGAAACCAGCATGTTAAGCATTTTTTGATCATTATTATTGTTGTTGTCTTACTTAACCAGTGAAAACAAACAAACAAACAAATAAATAAATTTTATTAAGGTGTTTAATAATTAACAATATGGTGTATTTTTTCTTTTGCAAACTATTTAAATGTATATATTTTAAGATCACCTGAATATATTATTATTATACAGTAAATAAAAAAAAACACCATACTTATCTCGTATTTTTTTTTTATAAAATAGAACAACAAAGACGCGAACCTTCAACAGAAAACAAGCTATTTCTGATTAATTTAGGAAAAACTGAGTTCAGTTGATGTTTATCCTATCTGTTGGACATCAGTTTTAAAGGCCCGCAGATGGTTTTGTATCAGTATCACGTGTATGTCACAGTGTAAGGAGATGTGTTCGGGTCCATGTCTTTTACTTCCCCTTTTTTCCCCCCACTTCCCTTTTTTCCAATCCCGCTGCAGGAGGAAACTTCCCCAAATACAATATCTTCCACATGCATCTGCGTTCTAAATGTTCATAAGAGACATGTCTGGCTGGATTATTATTTACACACTACATTGTGTTTCCATCAGATAAACACTGGAATTTGGGGAAGCCACAAAGCTCTCAGGTGTACAGTACTTGTGTTTTTATGATTGTGATTGTTGTCTCTACACCTGGCCCATGTTATCATTGGTTGCACTTTGAGTAGAGTTTCAATGATAGATCCAGCCAGGATAAGAGGAAATATAATGTGAAAACTACTAGATTCTAGGCCAACTAGCTCATACATAACAAATTACGTATCAGGTAACACACAAACCATTATAGTTTCAGAGATAAATAAACATTTAACTGTGAATTTAAACATTTATAAGAAATTATATATGGATGGATGGATGGATGGATGGATGGTTCCATCTATTTGCTGCCCGGCACATTGGGTATAATGTACACTCGCCTCCTGGACAGCACTCCAACAACTTAACCACCCCAGCCCCTATATAAGAAATTAGAATGTGGTGTGTACTATAGTTTACTATGATAACCATAATATACTCTAGTATTATCGTGGTACTTCAATTACCATGGTAGGCAATTTTGGAATCAATCAATCTATCTATCTATCTATCTATCTATCTATCTATCATGTGACTTCATAGAGTACCAGGAAAGTCACTTTGACACTACCGCGGTAGCCACTAAGGTATGTACCACAATATTTTGGTGCTTACCACAGTACATATTGGGTATCACAGTGACCATATTCATTTTGCAGGTAACTAATATGGTGTGTTTGTACAGTACATACTGTGCCATATTAGATATGTTTTTACATACAACTGATATAGTAAAATACCGACAGTGCCATAACACTCACTAACTCATCATCTATACCGTTTTGTCCTGTATATAGGGTCACAGGGGGACCTGGAGCATATCCAAGGAGACTTAGGCGCCAATCCATCGCAGGGCACACACACACACTATGGGATTAGTTAATTTAGGATCACCAATGAGCCTAATCTGCATGTCTTTGGACCCATCAAGCATGTCTGCGGGGAGAACATGCAAACTGTATGCACACAGACCCAAGGCGGGAATCGAACCCAGGACCTGGAGGTGCAAGTCGACAGTACTAACCACTAAGCCATCATGTGTTCCATGGAACCCTACTGCAGTACATTATAGAACCATGTAGTACCATACTATAGCACATTTATAGTACCATTATACCATAGTATGTACCATACTGTCATTCATATTTTATCAGCAAATAAGTACCATGTCAAAAATGCCATGGTACTTCATCTTCCTGTTATACGGTACAACAGTACTTTTGTTTTGTACTATGAAGCTTTTTATTCATTAAACAATGAAACATACTTTTTTTTCTATTTCTAGTTGCATTAATGTAGTGGAGCAAGCATCACACTGAACACTGGGTTTTTCGCACGGTCATTGGATAATTTGTGGTTCGTAGATTGCAACCATGTGCACATCCCCTTCTTGTTATTTACAGTATGCACTGACAAAGGCCTTGTCCTGACTGCAGGCAAATATGATTTGTTTCACAAATCTGATATTTAGGACTGACAGTCCACCACGTTATTTGAAAGTGATTTGGCTCTGCTCAGACCGGCAGCCCAAATCGGGTATACATAGCTGACCTGTCTGCATCGGTTGCTGTGGTAAAGGAGCCGGAGATGCGGGTACACTGTAGCATATGTCTCACCCTTGAGATCATTACAATCACGGTTTAGTTGTGGTCCATTTCTTCTGTTGTCTTCCTGCATCTTTGAATTCATGTTCATACAGCATGTTTGTGTGGATTTGAACCTGTTTCGCATCTTAAGTGACGGTGAGAAGTTTGAAATCGGAATTGAGACGGTAGAGCATTCAGACTGAGGCACATCTTTAGGAATCTGATTTGAATCTGATTTCAAAAAACATTTGGATGTTGTTAAAAGCAGATCAAAAATCTGATTTTTTTTTTCTGTTCACACTGCATGAAAACAATCTGATTCCAAACTGATCTGGATATGCCAAATTTGGTCTGGTAGTCTGAATAAGGCCAAAGTGACAAAAAAGTTTTGTAAAAAAGTTGTATTAGTTTATTTAAGGTTGTATAATAGATTTTATTTTTGTGCTTGTTGGATTTTAATGGTTTCTTTTAAACAAAGCAGTTAACTTTTTGTAAGTATGCATCCTGGTCTCTGATTTCTTTCTATTTTTTTTTTTTTACCAATTATTCTTACTATCTTTAATTCAGGTAATTTAAAAGTGAGATATTTCTGCTAAGATACATTAAAAAGGTTAAGGCTAACCCTAAATATGTCAGGAGGTCATATTTGGACTAGTGAAATGTCCAAAAACTGCCAAAGTCTTGTACTTAATGGAGATATAGTGAGAGAAGTGCATTTTATTATCTTTTCAAAATGCTCTAGATGGATTACTCTGCTTGATAAATCATATCATAAAGACCTGACAGATCATTCATAATCCCCATATGTGTTTTAATGAATATTTTTAAGAGCACACCCCTGTGTGATTTATTGATTAGACGGAACTTATTAAGATTACCGATCTGCCTTGAATGATCACAGCGTTGCTAAGGAATGGAATAAGAGAGGAGGTTATGGAGATCATGTGGAAGGATGTGTCAGTGATCAAAAGATATGTCAGAGTGTCCTTCGGATCTCTCTATTCGATGACCTGTGGATCATCTTTACATCTTTAGAATTAAAATTATGGAACCAAAAAACAACCCTCCAACGCTAGCCTAAAGCATATTGGCTATAAAGAAAAAAAAAATCAAACTGTAGACCATTTGTTCTTATCCATGGGGTCACAGCCCTGTGTGGGTGTGGCTGAGATGCACTGGTGTCCTAGAAGATTTATAGCAACCCCTTATATTTATAATATGTAGTTATACAGTATGAACACAAACTTGATTTATTGAATAAAAGTGTCAGATTATTATCATTAAAAGCTCATTAGTCAATTTTGCTTTGAATTGGAGCTCCATTAAAATTACAGTAGCGAAATGATGTGCCATGCAATATGTGAACCTGAGAAACCACCAAACTCAACCACTGCACTTAGTTGTGGGAGGCTCTTACATATAAATACATTCACCAGCCACTACATTGTGTACACATTGCTAGTACTGGTTTGGGCCACATTTTGGAACTGCTTTAATTCTTCATGGCATAGATTCAACAAGGTGCTGAAAAAGTTCCTTAGAGATTTCCGTCCATATTGACATGATTTCTTGGCTGCTCACCCATGATGTGAATCTTACTGTACGTTCCACCACATCCCTAGATGAGATCAAACCACATCCATGTGGAGGCCATTTGAGTACAATGACCTCATTGTCATGCTCAAGAATCCGGTTTGAGATGATTTCAGCTTTGGTATTAAAGGGATGGAGATGGTCAGCAACAATACCCAGGCAGGTTGTGATGTTTAAACAATGCTTAGTTGGTTCTAAGGGGCCCAAAGTGTGCCAAAAAATTAAAATAAAAACCCAAGACCATTTAACCTCAAGCAGCCTGAACCATTGATTGGAGGCAGGATAAATTCATGTTTTTATGTTATTTATGCCAAATTCTGACCCCATCATCCGAGTACTGTACTGTAGCATCTTCTATTGTCCAACTTTGGTAAGCCCTTGAGAACTGTAGCCTCAGTTTCCTGTCCTTAGTTGACAGGAGTGGCAACCGATGGCGTCATCTTCGGTTGGTATAGCTCATCTGCTTCAAGCATGCTCATTTTAATACCTTAGTTGTAATGAGATGTTTTTTAAGTCACTGGTACATTTCTATAAGCCGAACCAGTCTGGCCATTCTCCTCTGACCTCTGGCATCAACAAGGAATTGTCGCCCAATGGAAGGTTTCTCCTTTTCATACCATTCTCTGTAAAGCCTAGAGGTGTGAAAATCCCAGTAGATCAGCAGTTTTCGAAATACTCAAACCGGCCCATGACACCCACAACAATGGACAGTTCAAAATCCCTCCAATCACCTTTCTTTCCTGCTTTACCTATTTAAGTCTATAATTTCTACTAATTCCCACTAGGATATCAATTTGGGATGGGGGACTGCGAGGATTGTGATCCTAAATGACAAAACCATGTGGTGTTGAACTAAAGTAAAGTACTGAGGATCAGTTTGCCGCTCTGATTAAGTTAATTTTAGCAACATGGAAAAAAATCTGCAACGAGCATTCATAATGCCACCCATCATCATCACATCATCTCCGCTGGCGGTTCTCATATTGCCTTCAGCTAATTACGTGGCAAATCAATTACTTTCCGCACAATTAACTCTTTTCCCTCCCACCCGCTCTACCCATTCAGACGCAACCGAGAGTAGCCAAAGATGATTAGGGAAAATTACACAGGACAGAATAAAGCAACCGTCTCCGGGAGTGTTGGTCCCTCCGCCCCCCTGAACATTAACAGCAAGTGAACTGCAATTGGAGAAACAAACATTCTAGAGGAAGTTGATTAGTCGTCAGAGGAAGAACTCTGCTTCACAGGTGACACTTTTTTGGGTCACGGTGAAAACAATATAAATGCAGCGTGCATTAGTGATTAGTAATAATAATAGTTATAGTGATTAATATAGATAATAGTTCGGAAAGCATGACAGAAGCATGACAAAATTCCAGACCAGTCTGACCAGATTTAAAATGCACTCTGTTTCCTTATGGGTGTGTTTATGTCGGGAATGGAACACTTGCAGGTGTGCTGGTACAGTATAGGAAAATAATCAAAGACAGAATATTGTGGTGTAGCAAAGAATTTCCTTTCAGAGTTATATATATATATATATATATATATATATATATATATATATATATATATATATACAGAATACCATCTTCAATCACGCTGCTACATCAAGAGAAAAATAGATCAATGGCATTTATGATTTCTACAGTATATTGTTTTTTGCGTCTTCTACTATTTATTATATTGAACCTTTTCAGATCAGTAGGAGTTAAGCATGTATACTGAATATACCCATGCACAAAACCGAGTACACCCCTCTCATTTCAGCAAACATTTTAGTATATCTTATCAAAAGGACAATACAATAAAAATAAAAGTTGGATATATTTTAGAGTAGTCGATGTGTAGCTTGTATAACAGTATAGATTTACTGTCCTCTAAGAATAACTCAACATGCAGAAATTACTGTCCAAATAGCTGGCAACAAAAGTAAGTACACCCTACAGTACCATGCTAAGTAACATGTCTGTTTGCCAGTGGCCAGGTATGTCATCATACATGTGTCTCACATGTGACACTAAGGATGTTAGTCAATTTGTTAAGGTGCTGTTCTTATATTAAGTAAAAATGCTTCGTTGTTCATCTTTTGTTTACAAAACCATACATTTGTACACTGCGTCCATCCACGATTCCCAACGGCTCCGACCTCTCTTTCTTTTATTTTTGTCTATTGACGTCTCCTACGTTAAGCTCGAATAACTTTACACTATGGGATCGCCTGTGCTGGAGCACGTTACAGTACATTACGCACCACATGTGCGCATTTGCACATGACTCATATGTTGCACATTGCTGCTGTCAATGTTTCACTCCTGCTGCTGCTGTCATGCGTAAACATCATATCTTTCCCTCTAATACACTTTTACACTGCACGTTCCGTGCCATTTATACAGTTTACATTATACGTTTCATATAGTTCTATTTTCATTTTCATTTTATTGTTACTGTAATCCTTTAGATTTGACATTATTTGACATTATTCTCTTCTATTATTGTAGAAAAATCATTCGATTTGTCTTTCTGCTTATTCTATCTAGCTTATAGTTCCCCTTTTTTAGGTCGTCTAAGCATTTCACTGCATGGCTGTGCACGTGACAGATACAAGAAAAATGTCCCAGGAAAATGGAATAAATCATAAAATGTGCATTTCTAAAACATTTTATTGTAGTATTTAGTACTATTCAAATCATTTTGATATAAAGCCTCGTGAAGCGTGTGTGGAAAATTGGAGGAATTCGAATTTTTGGGAAACTGTCCCAGTGGGGAGAGAAGGATTACCCAATAAAACTGTAAGCAATAAGAAAAGTCGAACTGCATTAATCAAATCCTGCTGTTCATTTTAGGGGTGTAAGAGTTGCTCCGCTTTGTATCAGGTTAAATTACACTACTCTGTTGTTGATGGTTTTCCTATGACGGCCTGCTGTCCTATTGCGTTTTATTCCCTACGTGGCCAATTATAGTTCTGCACTTTATATAAATCGCTCATTAAAGGTGAAAATGAAAGCTCGGGAAGTCAAATACTGTAGCACGTTCACAAAGAAGCCTTTAGACGAACATCAAACGAGCCGTCGCTCCCTTAATTAAGGACAGGAGTGCTGCTTTGAACTGACACCATCCTGAAGGTTTAACATCAATTTACCAGCAATTATTAAAGCAATCAGTATTCCTTAATGTGTAAATGTTGTGTGGAGTGATATTGAACAGGGTGCTAAACTAAACTAAATGAAACACTGTTATATGCAGGCTTTTTAGCACCATTAAGACATTAAAGCGTATTTAACAAGCAAGGCTGCAATGGAGCCTTCTAAATGAAGCTGAGTGATTTCAGAAAAAAAAAAGGCCTGAACCACTGCTATGAGGGTTTTAACATTTTTTTTTTATAATTACCAGAAAATACCTTAATTGCTAATTACAAATAACATTAATAACCAAAATAAATACAAATAACCAAATGCCTCTTAATCCTTCAAAGTAGAATAGATAATTGGGTTACCTTGTTAAGTTTTTTTATTATGACACAGCTCAACTTAAGCAACACCCAGAGACTTCTGTATCCACGTTCAAAAACACAGTTTACCAAGGATCCAAGGGTCGGCTCAAGCTAGAAGCCGACGATGAGGGAGAATACCGCCGTGCAGCGTTTAATCAATAACGTCCCTGAGCTACAGTACTGAGACGTCTCAGTTTCCGAGTTCAGTGACACAAATGGGGTTTTGGTTTCTTTTTTTCGGCGGTACAGTACATGACAGAATCGAAATTCGAATTCGAAGTCAAATCAGGACTTTTGATGGTGCAGGACAAGAACACACAGTTATGAGAGTAAAAACTACACGAATGCAAGCCGAACGTTTTCTCAGGACACTGGAACCACGATCGGATTGCCTGCTTCACATCTGAACCGCTGGCCTCCCAGGAACTCCTATAATGATCCGAACATGTGGAAGCAGCTTTGAATCTCCAGTCCCGGTTTCACTTGAACGCCCCTGTATAAAGGCAGAAATCATTGGTCATAAAATCAGTAGTAATCAATCTTCAACTCAGAAAACAAAAACCTCATGATTGTTGAATCAGTTTGAACTCAGATGTAGATTTTGCATTAAAACAAATAAAAAACAGCTTTGATAGAAGCAGACGGCACTAGTGGAACAGATGATTATTGTTGAAGCTTTACATATTACACCAGATGTTACCCCACTCTGTTTGAATTACTTTCCAACTTTTAGTGTCTCCCTACAGACAGTCAGCTCGGCGGTGAAGCCGAAAGGTCACAGCTCATAAACAATCCCTTTGTCGTCAAGAAATCTCCAGAGGCGACCATGACAAGTGCTACGCTACCGCCTTCCATTTTTACCGTCTACTACTCGAACTCTACATCTACAAACAGCCTGGTAATATTCCTTCAGATATCTTCCGGGAGAGATTTTAGACCTCGTGTTAAAACAACACTTATGCAAAATTTTATGCAATTCACACCCCACTGGTGCCTTATACAGTATATTCCTGGATTTGGATAGTGGGATATTTAAAGCAGCAGTCACAGCACCAGCTGTTTTAGTTTTATAGCCCTGATATTTCACATGAAAGTGTTCCTGTGCTGGATATATTGTGTAGAGCAAAGTGGGGGTGTTACAGTTTGTCCTTTCTATGGTACGGTAAACCGGTCTTAAAATATCTTGGTTTTACAATATCATGCTTTTTTAATAGACCATTTAAAAACACACAAGCTGGTGGTGGAAATTGAACAAAAAATGTATTGCAAGCTTTCTCTTATCACATCCGTGAGTACAGTATGTGTAAAATCCAACTAGCAACTGCTGTATAAAATCAAACCCACTGATTCTTTATTTTTGCCTCAGCTCATGGTCAGTAGTCTTAGTGGCTTAGTGGTCGCCTTGTACCTCTAAGGTCTGGGTTTTTGATTCCGCTGAGTCCACCACATGGAGACATGCAGATTCACGTTCCCCAAATTTCCTGCAGGGTGTGAATATGTGTGTGTGCCCTATGATGGATTGGCACACCGTTCAGGCTTGGTTGTTTATGTAAGCAGCCTCATTTCCAACCTCTCAGCATTCAGTATCATGAGTATTCTAATAACCGTCCTGACCATCTGTCATCATCTGCACCAGTTTCTCACTGGTTCATCCCTTACATTACAAGTTTTGGTTAATGCTAGAATGAATCATAGGTCACTGTAAGCTGTAACAAGCAAAATTCAATCCTCTGAAACTGGTCAGGTACAGGGACTGAACTGAAAATGAGAAGCAAGAATTGGGAGCCAAAAAGTTGTTCAGGAAGCCTGGAGAAGTATTCCTCATGAATACATTAAAATGCAAGAAAGTCTGTCGCTTTGAAAGCAAAATATGAAGAAATGAGTGCTGG
Organism: Clarias fuscus; assembly: GCA_030347435.1. Lineage (NCBI taxonomy): Eukaryota > Metazoa > Chordata > Actinopteri > Siluriformes > Clariidae > Clarias > Clarias fuscus. Next base: position 19,752,819 of record CM059226.1, read on the forward strand.
GAAGACTTTTGCAAGTGTGACTGCTGAAAATGGTACAGATAGAGCACATAATATAGCAAACAAACTGTACATACACATTAAGAAAATGGACAAATGGTCAGCAGATGGTGAAATATTATGACACGTTTTTTTTTTTTTTTTATCTATTGTGCCAGCTATTTAATTTGATCAAAATTGATAAAAAGTTCATAAGGTCAAGCCTTGGCAATACCAAGCTGCCACTTTTGAGGCCCCCTAAGGAAAGCCTTTAATCCGCTCTGCTTCAGGGGCCTGGATCCTGGATGACTCTGTGCTCTGACCATAACATCCTAATAGTCTGGGATAATACAGTATGTAAAGAAAAGAATTTCACTACACTGTTCTTGTTCGATCATCAGCTCAGGTTGATATGCATCTACTGTATATGTGTGCACAGGTTTCCTTCAGGAAACCTATTTTCCCCCAACCTTCTGTACAGTACCAAAAGCTTGTAGAAAGGTAGATTTGTGGTATTAAATTGTTCTTATTTGTGAATGTTTCTGTCCTGGGAAACTGTCAGGATCTGTTAAGTGAACAAAAAAAAAAAAAAAAAAGAGTATCCCTAAGTTAAAAAAATGAGCACTATTCAATTCAATTAAAATTGTCATTGCCGCAAAAGAGCTTTAAACATTTAAACGAAAATATGGAACTGTTTAATGTGAAAAATGTGTCTGAATCAAAATGATAAGCTTGTCCCTGATGAGCAAGCCAAGGGCGACGGTGGCGAGGAAAAACACGCTGAGATGGCAATAGGAAGAAACCTCGAGAGGAACCGGACTCAACAGGGAACCCATCCTCATTTGGGTCATAACGGATAGCAGGGATTGATCTGCAGTCATGCTGTGTGTTAGGAGGCTTAAAGCTTAAAGTGAATAAAACAGTTTATGTCTTTAAGTGAATATGGAGTCCAGTTTGTTCTTGGATGCTCAGGTAAACTGTATGAAATTCCAGTCCTGAACTATCTAGTCCTCAGAGAACAGCTGTCTGCATCAGCCAAGGCCAGGACCGTCCTGATGGTAAAGTGGAACCGTCCCCAGTCACCACACGCATCCCAAGAAGACAACACGGGCCGTCCATGCGACGAGATCTCCAACCAGAAGCAGATCTATGGATATCTTATTCTACCACAATCCAGAACGTTTGCTCAACAACGTTCTATAATAAACTCTGGCCGTCATCCCAATGACAACTTTGTAGACTGTTTAATTAAATACTCATTGTTGAACATATCATTACACGACACAAATGCAATGCGTATTTAAAAACTCGCAATCAAATGTCCCTTTCCTGCTTTTCTCTCAAACACCATCCGCTCATGTTCTAGACAAGCGTTCACATGATGGAGGGAAAACACCAGACTGGCTGATAATGGAGAATTAATTAAATGATCATGATGCAGAATGTCCAGACTTCATTAGCTGTAATGATGAAATAAAGCTGAATCCGAGTTCTATCGCCGCTCCTGATCCTTGATCATTAAGGGTTTAATTACAAGGACGATCAAGCAGGCTATAAAGTTCCTGAGAGGAGCAAGGTGAAGTGACAAAATCTCGTGCTTTATCGAGAGGTAATCCATATCTTTGTGTGAAATGGTGTAGATTTTTTTAAAGGGCATACATTCACAGATAATCAAGGAGTCTCTCAGTATAGAAGGTGGACCTCAGTGTTTATTGGGAAGAGAATGCAGTCAAAACTGGCATTTCGTTCGAAAATGCTGATGAAAACAGAACATCTACAACATCCATAGTTCTCAAGGAGGAGTCCAACATGGTCAGAAGCAACCCCACACATGAATGGTCTCAGGATGCTTTACTGTTGGCATGACGCAGGACTGATGGTAGCGCTCACCTTTTCTTCTCCGGACAGGCTTTCTTCCTGGATGCCACAAAAAAATCAGAAATGGGATTCATCAGAGAAAATTACATTATTCCAGTCCTCAACAGTCCAATCCCTGCATCTTTTGCAGAATACCGGTCTATCCCTGGTGATTTTTCCCCAGTGAAAGTGGCTTCTTTGCTGCTCTTCTTGAAATGTATGAAGGTGAGCGCAACCATCAGATAAAGCATCCTGAGACCATTGATATGTGGGGGTTGCTTCTCAGCTAAGACAGTGGGCTCACTCACAATTTTGCCTATGAACACAGCCATAAATAAAGAATGGTTCAAAAACATCCTCAGAGAGAAACTTCTCCCAACCATCCAAGAACAGTTTGGTGATGAACAATGCCTTTTCCAGCATGATCGAGCAACTCGTCATAGGGCAAAAGTGATCACTAAGTGGCTCGGAGGACAAAACATTGCAATTTCAGGTCAAATGGCCAGGAAACTCCCAGACCTTAATCCCATGGACAACTTGTCAATCAATCCTTAAGATGCAGGTGGACAACCAAAATTCCACAAATTTTGACTAACTCCAAGCATTGATTATGTAAGAATGGGTCAGGATGTGGCCCAGAAGTTGACTGACGGCATGCCAGGGAGAATTGCAGAGGTCCTGAAAAATAGGGGTCAACCCTGAAAATATTGACTCTTTGCATAAATTTAATGTAATTGTCTTTGTAAAAATAAATATTTGTGTCATCCTCAAAGCCTTTGGCCACAGCTGTATATGATAGAAAAACTGCCATGCTGAAAAGTACCTCACTAACATTGCTGATAAATTCCTTTTTTGTCATAACTTTGTTGTGATCTTTAGTTCCTGGTCTAGTCTCCACCTTCTTCATGTATTTGGTGAAATCGTTATTGTTCTCACCTGAGTCTCGGTTCCTCTTAATCCAAAGAGGAGAAATCATACCCACTCAAATCTGGTGCCCTGCCATTGTCTTAGCACAGATTAGCCATCTTTGCTTTGTTTTCCTGACTTTTTATCTGTTTATCATTTTTGACATTCACGCTTCATAGCAGCGCTGTACAGTATGAATACTATGTGGTCAGCAGTTGGAATGGAAGTTATCCTTTTTTTATGTTGTGAAAGATCTGAAGCATGGAAAGAAATCCTATTCATATACTGTAGCTTTGATAAATAAACTAGATTCCATTTTAGATGGACGATGTGTTATGTTGTGTATAGAAAACATGCATAAAGTTCTACACATGTGGTAAAACGTTGTTTTTTTAGTCGATGCTCTAAATTGGTTTTGAGATGTTTCTGTCAAACTGATTTGAAAATATGAATTTTAAACCTTGTAATGGACGTTCTGTGGGATACTATCATGTATGCAGATGGATATTTTTTTCCAGCGTAAATCCACATAATGCTGAACTTAGAGTTAATTATCCTTCCTACTGTAGGTAAGAGCTCCCTCTCCAGAGATTAGGAGTTTAGCCAGCAATTAAAAGATTTATAACACAAAAACCACACGTGACTGACAAATTAACGCAGTTGACGAAAGTACCAGGACACATTAGCTTTGTGTTATGCAATTAAGCTGATGAATTCAAATAAGTAGATTAAAAATGAAACATTACAACAACAGTCAACAATTTTTTGAACCTCAGACATACTGGAGCAGACGTAAAGATTTTAAATCCATAGTGTCTGTGGTGTCTCTTTAGTGTAGATGTGTGTGTCCGACTGGTATCTGTGTAGTCCAGATGTGTGTCTTATCTGTGTCTCTCCAGTCCAGATGTGTCTCGGTGGTATCTCCCTATTATAGTACTTCCCAACTCATCCAACTAATTTTATTTCATTTTCATTCCTTGCTCTTTTGTGTTTCTTCTTCTCATTCACAAAACAGTTAAAAAAAAAAAGAAAGATCTGACTTATAGTCACTTTTATTTTGTGGTTCTTTTGATCCTCCGTGTACACAAATCGATATTAATACTCTATGAAATCATTGTGATATATAATGTAAATCAGCTGACTCCATCCATTCTAATGCAAAGCATGTTTTTTGGCAATTCCTATTTAATTTCTGTTTATTAACAGAACTCAATGTAGGCATAAATTATGACAATGAACGGCCAACATTGTTCCAGCACATAATATGCACTTTTTCCCCCAAAATAAATTATGTGATCTATTGACGTTTTACATTAAGTGAAGCAGAAATATACTCCAATATAAAACTCATCACTGCTTTAAGTAAATGACAACTGAGTAAATAAAAACTGTTGTCTTCCAGCTTTACACAAACACATGCTGGAAGTGAGCTTTAAAATTTATATGTCATTAATATTGATACACTTCCCATTCCTCTTGTGGTTTAGCAGCGCTGGAGGAATGTGGAACTGCTGTGAAACTGCTTCTCTTTTTTTTTTCAGGTCTCTTTGAGAAACATCATAACACCATTTGTTAAAGACTGGATCAATTTTAACATCAGTGCATTTTTGCAAGTTGATCGCATTGCAGCTTTTTTTCTTTTAAATTCTTTTATTCTTTTTTAAATCATAATATAGGTTTAGGAAATTAAGAAAATTAGGAAATTAATATTGATGTACATTTGTCATCATATGCTGTTCTGATAAATACATTTTCCATGTTATAGGGAATGTAAAGGCGGGAATATACTTGATTTAACTACACGTACGTGCATGCATGATGGCTGCCTCGCATGTCCTGCATGCGACCTGCCCATACGCCCCTGAAAGAAGCAGCATGCACAGTATTTCAACAGTAGGGGCCGTGCATGTCAAAAATGCTGGAAAGTTTTCAGGAGATGTTGTGCAATCAGGTCAGCAATTAGCAGTGTATACATAAGAGTTATCTTTACCCCTGCGCAATGACAAATATGTACATTAGAGCATATGCCTAGAGTTGGTGTGAGATAAGGACTAGTTTAAACGTCGGCATGGAAACAAAGCTCCTTGAGTGTTGCCATCTTTACACAAAACTGTCTAATTGAATTCTGCAGTGTGCCCCCTACTGGAATCCTCAGGTAACACGTGTAGTATACAGGCATGTGAACAAATACTGTATGCTCACAGTTAAACAGCAAGAATCATTAGAAGTAGATTTTTGCATATAAAAACAATCAAAACATTTTCAAAAGACATGTAAATGAAGTCAAATATGTTATAGATATAAAACCTCATGTAAACTTCATTTATGATTCCTCTTGGCACGGGCTGCTTTAAGTGGCTCCCTTAAATCTTACAAACCAATACAAATCAGTGACACTGGAGACTTTTTCCATGACTGTTAAATATTCATCTTCATCGCCTAATCATCACAGCCATATCCAGAATCTTCTTCTGCTGTTTCCTTGCTCTGAAACTAGGAGACCCAAACCTACAGTAAACCTATTCTAGTATGATAACGCACCTGTGTGCAAAGCCAGCTCCCTAAAACACTTGGTTAGCAAGAACATGTGCGGCCTGCACAAAGTCCCAATGAACACCTACTGTATGGAATGAATTTGAATGCAAACTGCATCTCTTCTGGACTGACATCGACTCCCGACCTCACTAATACTCTTGTGGCTGAATGAGCAGAAATTCCAACATCCACGCTCCAAAATATAATATTTTATACTCCATCTAGTGTAAATCCATCCAACAGCTGAAGGGCTGAAGAATTAAATCTGTAATGGCATGCTAAGCAAGTACATACTGTATGTATGAGTGTGATGGTCATTTGCCGGTGTTCCACAGGGTCAACGTACTGTATATGGCCGGGCTGCTATAGCAAATCATGGGTTGTGGACAATGTGAAACATGTATTGTTCTCTGATGAGTCCACCTTCACTGTCTTTCCCATATCCGGGAGAGTTATGGTGTGGAGAAGCCCCAAAGAAGCGTACCACCCAGACTGTTACATACCCAGAGTGAAGCATGGGGGTGGATCAGTGATGGTTTGAGTTGCAATTTCATGGCATGCCCTACGCTCAATACTACTGAACCATTCTGGAGGACCATGTGCACCCAATGGTTCAAACATTCTATCCTGAAGGTGGTGCTGTGTATCAGGATGATAATGCACCAATACATACAGCAAGACTGGTGACAGAGTGGTTTGATGAACATGAAAGTGAGGTTCAACATCTCCCATGGCCTGCACAGTCACCAGATCTAAATATTATTGAGCCACTTTGGGGTGTTTTGGAGGAGCGAGTCAGGAAACATTTTCCTCCACCAGCATAACGTAGTGTCCTGGCCACTATTCTGCAAGAAGAATGGCTCAAAATCTCTCTGGCCCACTTTGCAGGACTTGTATCTGTCATTCCCAAGACAAACTGATGCTGTATTGGATGCAAAAGGAGGCCCTGCACCATACTAATGAATTATTGTGGTCTAAAACCAGCCCTTTCAGGTTTCAGTTTCATTGTCCAACCCCTGTACTATTAAACCATTATAGGAAGTCAATACCAGTATATGATCCTATCTGGTCACCAATTTTGGAATTACCCTGCCTCGTGCCCCGAGTCCCCTGGGATAGGGTCCATGTTTTCCACTACCATGTACAGGAACAGCGGTATAGAGAATGAATGATGTTATGATATGATATGAAACCTGTCTGGGTGTGGTTTAATATTCTCTGGAGCTAAGACTCCCAGCATGCAGTACTAAAAACAACAATTATTTATTTATTTTTAAAAATGTAGTAGAAAGCTAAACTTCTATATGTTCTTTGGCTGAGCTTCCATAGGAGCCCTGAAGGGTTCAACATGGAAAAAGATAACAGAAAGTGTTCAAAGCAGAATCCACCGAGAAAGCTATGAACCTTTGAAGAACCCTTGAAGAAGTGTTTTGTTCTAAAGGTGTAGCAGTGAATCCTAGGCTGAGCATTCGAGGTGATCTGTTAAGACTTGAAGAGGCCATACGAGTGGAAATGCATCGGACAAGGATAAAACCCTTAAGATTGGTGAGCGAGAAGCTGACGTAAGCGCGATCTAAAGGTAGCTCTGCCTTCTTTATAATGAACGGGAAGAAGTTAAAAAGATAAAGAAACCAACTGTTCATACTTTATGCAACATATTGCACGACATAAAGCTCATTAGTAAGTAATCGTCAGTGTAGGTCTTTGATCAAGTCTGCATTCGAACACAGACAGGAATTTCACATCAGATGAAACCCGCTGTATGCGTTAGCGCAATGCAGACCTTCACGTACAATCTGCATCACTGTCAAACACAGATAGGCTCTGAGTGCACTACCAAGAACTTGTTTTATTGCATCATTCATAGAAAACATACAAGTCTGAGCTTCGGTTAATGAGTCTGCTTATTATTCATGCATGCATTATTTAAAACTGAGCCAACTCCATTTTAAGCGGTGTGGGAAATCTAGCTTTCTTAAAATATCGTGCTTTCTTTGGTACAAATTTTTGTCACATCATATTCAATTTGCTCTGACATTGTTGGTGTTGCATTTTGATACTGAAACCTGAAAGGTTGTACATGCACTGTACGTACAGTATACACTATTACTACTTTGTAGTATATATTGTAAGTGAAAAATATACATGGCCGAAAGGTTTATGCATTTCACTCAATTGTGCTACATCTCTGCTACAGAGAAACTGAGGCTTACTGAAGCGAAATCCTTCCTCGAAAAGTTCTGACCCGGAAAAATTGAGGTAAGCAAAGAGGAAACAAAACAGCATGAAGTCTGAAGTTTTTTCATTGAAAAATATTCGGTTTTCATGTTAAGCTCAGACAGGAAATGACCCTGCACCTTCAGTACGTGTGTGTGGTAGTGGTAGTGTGTACAACTCCCCCCATGAGATCTATCTGAATCAGGAGTTCAGATGCATCAGCAAACACCATTAACTGAACATCTACAGAACCCATTAAAGCGAGGACTCGTTTTTTGTTCTAATCACGAGCCCACACTGAAAAGCGCCTCGCTCTTTATTCTCGAGCGCCGAAAATACCACAACCGTGCTGATATTCACTACACAACATGACCTTGAGTATGTCATTGCTTTTATACAACAGTTCCACAAACACCATTTTTTGTCAATAAATAAATACCCCCCCCAACACATATTCAATTAAATGTTATTTGTATAGCGCCTTTTTCCTGAAAAACGTTTAAATAAAAGGTTTAATTTATATTTCCACCTCAGTTCAATTCAACTTCGGAATATCAGCTAATTTCCGGGGTTCTGCAGTTGAATCCCAAATAGAGTTAAATAGAAAGCTAGTCCGCTAGGTAGGGTGTACAGTTCCCTGTTCCACACACCAATTAGTGCCCTTGATCAGGGGATAGAGGGGGATTTAGGCTTCGGCCTTTTGCTAGAAGCTATTTAGCTTTGTAGCTTGCGTTTGCTGTGACAGACAGTTCACAGGAAAATACGGAAGTCCTAAAAGCATTTCCTAAAGAGACAAAGTGTTGTTTAAGATGATATAATATCATTAGATATGTTTTCTTGTTTAAATTGCTTATGTGACTGGTTTTAAATGTTTTTTTTTTTTTTTTTTTAACCAGGCAGCAGCTCTCTCCCCTTTCCAGTACTGTTGAACCATATCAACCTGCTTTCACCCATGCTGGTAACTGACAACTAGTGTAATTAACGGTTATACTGTACAGTACTGTATGAACAACTGTGACATGGAGTGATATATACAGTACAGTATAGTCAAACATCCCATGGGTGTTACTGTTCATTATCACTACTTGTGGAATGCCTCTCTAACAGTTGTAAAATATGCAATATTCATAATTCTGCCCTATTAAATACAGTATGTTATATTGACCCTGGTTCGATTCCCAGCCAGCGCCCAAACCCCAGCCACTGGAAGCAGTGCCAGTCCCAAGCCTAAAAAAATGGGAGGGTTGTGTCAGGAAGGGCATTCGGTGTAAAATCTATGTCACTGTGGCGACCCCTTGCCTTGAGCAGCCAAAAGACCCACAACAACATTGACCATGCTATTTGCTTTGTATACATGGTCAGCGTTTCCTCATGCCTAATCTCTTTTGTAAGTTCTCTGGGTAAGAGCGTCTACCAAATGCCTAACTGTAAATCTCTTGCATTGAAGTGTGTGTGTGTGTGTGTGTTCAGATGCCCATCAGATAGATTTGATCTAAAGTTGATCATAAGGTTTTGCACAAACTTGAGAAGTGCCAGCTCAACATATATGGTCATTATAGTAAAAGATGGGACGCGCCAAATACTAAAGAAGTCTGAAGTGCAGGTTGTCAATAATAAAATGTATTTTTTTAAATAAAAGTTTTGTTTTTGGACCCTGCTTTAGTTGATTAGCCAGACTCAACAAAAACTTTTGGTCTGTATGTCATAAGAAGCAGGTCAGTATTAAACTGACTTTATCTATACCAAACAAGGAAATGTAAATGGAAAATGAATCTTTGTGCTTTTCAGGTTCTCAATAATATGACATTTTTTTCTTTTTAATCTTATTAACCTCAATTGAGAGAAAATTTAATCTGATGAGTGAATATTTATAAGAGTCAGAATTGAAGTCATGACAGGAACTAACTTGTCTCACAGATGCATCTACAGTATAAACAGAAAAAAACACATGGCGTTGAGAACTGAGCTGTCAGTGACCCAGACCCCCTCAGCCCTCCAGACCTGTCTGGACTCTGTCTGGTGCCCCGCTTCTGGTTAGAGATCTTGTTGCATGGAGGCCCCGTGTGGTCTGCTTGTGGACTTGTAACTGCATTTGCTCAATAGTTCAGGACTGAACTTCCTAATAAACAGCTTTGTAACCGAGCCGCAAATAACAAACTGGACCCATATTAACTTAAACACCTATCCAGTTATACTGAATCACACAGTATGACTGTAAAACAATTCCTTCTATCTGATATCTGAATTTTTCTCAGAATTCAGACTTTTTTCCCTTGTAATTCGATCTGTAAACTAAAAGTTGGAATTCTAAGAAAAGAAATTCAGAACTCAAACTTGTTTGTATCTTTATTGTTTTCTGTAACTTTACATTATACCAGTTTGGATTTTTTTTTTTTCATAAAGAAAAACATCATGTGTTTTATTCGTTTATCTTAAGATTGAACATGTCCTCCTTAATTCTTTGCATATGAATATTTAAACTACTGTATAAAAACCCCTCAGTTTGAAAAGCCAATTCTCTTGCTTTTGTGACCCCCTGAATACGGACAGGCTGTCATCTTAAGTTTTACAGATTGAAATTTTCAAGGCAACAGTTTCCGAACACCTGAGTGTGTGAGTGTGATTACACAAGGCTTGGTTATATAATACTGTACTGTTACCACATCAGTGAAACCGTCTAACCCACGTCTGCCTATAATCCTGTCACTAGCACTGGTCCAGACACCGCTGAGCGACCTGCCTGCATTAATCAGCAACTGATGACAGTCTGTAAATTACATGATCTGAAGGAAAGGCATTAGCAGCATTAAAGTCAAGTGTTCGCTCCATCAAGCTTTTACTGCGATTCATGTCTCTGGTAATGTAAAAGAGGTGACACGGGTGACTCTAATGTGGTGTCATGTAAAAACACATCAATTAGCCATCCGTCTCGCACACACCTGGCATTTATGTGCAGCTGTTAACAGACGCATGCAATCAGGGTATAAAATATAGTTTGTCCTTAAGGGACTGAAGCCTGCATTTATCATATTGTGATATGTTTATACTGTAAGGGGAAAAGCCATATATAATTTTTTCTTTTTTTCTTTTTGACGATAGGGATAACAATCTTTAATAAACATCACTGTCCTGATTAACACTATTGTCTAAAACATTGTCATAATATTTCATTGATTTGTTTAATGCTTCATATAAATTATTATAGGATTTTGACATACAGTATTTATATATTGTCCTCACTCCATGAAAGATCCATGGATGTAGTCAGGTTGCAGATCATAATATCACATACAGTATTTCTTGTAGCTAAATCACTGATAAATAATAAATATAAATAATGATGTAATTATTATAATTTTTTTTACAAATCTATCATTAAATATACCTATTATATACCCATTTGGCATCCCACTATTGCTTATGTTTTTGTTATATCTGGCAACCACAGGTAGGTTCTTTATGTGGACCCCTATAAAAACTACAGCAGGATGCCAAATAAGTATACTCGGTGTACAAAAAGTTTCGAGATTTGCTCTGTTTACAATCTCTGTTTTTTCGCCGTATGTCCTTCCTCAGATGCCTAAAAAACCTGGCAGTAGAAATCGTTATTGGTGGTCTTCCCAATGGAAAGCGAATGTCGAAAAAGATGATCGAGCTGCGGACCTGCCTCGCCGTTTTTCCGGTCGTGGAGATGATGGGCTCTTCCACTGTGAAGACTGATGCTTCGTCTCAGGGTCGTACCTGTACACCCAAGCTTCATCACCGGTAATGATCCACGACATGAAGGACTGGTCATCCACAGCACACTGACGGAGTTCTTCGGCTGAGCTTGTTGAAGGTCTTCCTGATCTCTCATCGTCTTCCAGTTATGTTCTTCTGGTTCTGAAGCGTGCATGCCAGTCAAAACACCTTAAACATCTCATTGCATCAACGCCATAAACTTGGTGAATCACGTCAAACGTCTCTGTCTCAGATTTGCTCAGGTTCACACAGAATTTCATGTTTGCTCTTTGTTCGAACTTGCTTGTCCTTGATGAAATAGCTCTCGTTGTAACCCATGTGGTCAGAATAGCACCGGAAGCACAGCTTCCGATGTACACAGGACAAGGTCTTTTGGCACGCTGACTTATGAAGCTTGGTGCACAGTGTGACTGTGTGTGCAGCATTATGCTGCCATCTATTGGTCTGTTATAAAAAATGATTTTGAAACTTTTTGATGCCACCTTGTACACTGCAACATAAGCAACATGTTCATAAATATAGGTACACTATCATGCTACTTGGAGGCTTGGCCTCTTTTTCTGCAAGCTTGTGTGTTAGTATGCAACTATTCTAGTCTGCAATTATACTATATGTCCAGCTTTAGGCATAGGTCTTAAATTGTTTACTGATCTCAGACAAGTTGCACTGATTGAGTTGACCCCAAATTGGCTTCACAGCCATTTCTTAAAAATAACAGCCTTCTGCAAACACTTTTAACGACCCTTCACAGATGCACGGAAAACACTGTGAGCCTTGCTGAGGCCTAAAGGAATAATTACGCGGTTTACTACCTTGCCTGTATATTAATAATATTGTCTCTGGGTTGACAGTTTACATGAAATTCGCAGACTTATTATTGGACGTGCAGCACCTGCTACCTGTCCACGGCCCAATGCTGATTTAACAGATCATAAAAGGCAAAGCAGTAAAGCAATCAAGCACCTTGCTGACATTAACGATTAAAAAAAAAAGTTTCCTCAGTGTTTAAAAGGTGACTTTTTTTTCCTCCATCAGACAGCTTTGTTTCTAGTTGCATTCCTAATGAATCTAAACACTGACACATACTGTACAGCTGTGTACAGATGTGCAGCTACAGTACTGTACTGTATGCATTGATGGCATTTATCACTGCAGTTTATATTGCGATGGCTACTTTGTATTTTCATGCTCTCTAACATTTGCAAGATTAGAAAGAAAGCAGGTACAAGCATCTGCTTGTATCATAAAATAATTAAAAACACAGCTGGACATCTTTCAGCAAATGCTAGAAGCAAAAGCGCTCACAATGCCAGGGAGAAATAGTGTCTGTCGTAAACTGCAAGCTTATTTCCTTTTTTGCTTTTTGTCAGTCAAGAGTTCCTTCCAGACTAGGCAGATGCATTTCATTTAACGGTCCCAAACAATCTGGGAAAGGGAATCAAATACTATGTCACAAATCTAACTGGCTTGTTTAAATCCTGGTCAGTAAAAAAAAACAAAGAAAAAAAAAAACAAAACAGAATGACAGAAGACCCACATACTGCAGACACATCAGAATATCTACAAACGACTGAAAAGCGATTTTGGCCAAATAGGACCTCTTTATGTGGCAGGGTGGCATAGTGGTTTCCACTTTGGCCTCGCACCTCCAGGATTGAGGATTCGATTCCCATCTTGGGTCTGTGTGCATGGCGTTTGCATGTTCTCCCCATGCTTGGTGGGTGCTATGGGCAGGTATGGCATAGTGGTTAAGGCATTGGCCTACTGCTTGTAAAGGTCCCAGGTACAAACCCCACCACCACGTTGGGCCCTTGAGCAAGGCCTTAACTGCAGACCCTCAACTGCTCAGATGTACAGTATAATGAGATTTAAAAAACAAACAAACAAAAAAGATTTCTCTGGATAAGGGCATCTGCATCTAATGTAATGTAAATGTTTCCTCTTGGTACTCTGGTTTTCGTCCATCAGTCCAAAGACAGGCAGATTAGTTCAATCGGCATTTCCAAATTGTCCGTAATGTCATAGATTGGTGGCGGCACGGTGGTGTAGTGGTGTAGCCTTGCACCTCCAGGGTCCGGGTTTGATTCCCGTCTCTGTGTGCATGGAGTTTGCATGTTCTCTCCGTGCTTGGTGGGTTTCCTCCGGTTTCCTCCCACAGTCCAAAGACATGTAGGTTAGGTTAGTTGGCGTTCTCAAATTGGCCGTAGTGTGTGTGTGTGTGTGTGTGTGTGTGTGTGCTCTGCGATTGGTACCATGTCCAGGGTGTCCCCCTCCTTGTGCCCTAAGCATCCTGGGCCCCCCCAAGACCCTGAGTGAGTGAGTGAGTGAGTGATAGAGTGGCATCCTGTCCCTCGTGTACTCCACTTCATGCCCCAAATCTCCTGGGATAGGATCGACGCCCCTGTGGACATGATAAGTAGAGAAGATGTGATGAGGTCCTGTTTAAAGAAGCAGTTTAGACAAAAATCTACATTGTTCTCCACATAGAATGCAGTACAAATGTCAATATAGTCTCTGGAGTGTCTGAAGTTTGCATTATATATATTTTGCTTTAACTTTAAACCAAGTCCATTACACATAACTACTGTACATATACAATACACATACAGTATATACATATATATATACACTTATAATGTCCTGTGTAATCTGCATGTCAGGGGTTCTCAAACGTCTGTCACTGACCCTGTCAGTACACATTTACTTTTTAAACCGTTTATTATTCCTGGACTTTCCGTTTCCATTGTGTTCACTTCGGTGAACAATAGAACAACTTTGCTAGTAATACATTGTGATTTTCCAACTGTAACGATCTTTAAAAGTAATTATAAATAAATAAACCAGACCGCATGACTATGCTTCACAACCCTTGGAGCCCACTTTGGAACCCACTGCTGTATACTTGCTGATAAACTTGTCAGGCTTATCCAAAAATCATTTCCATTCCACGTTTTATTTGACCCACAGCACAGTGGCACTTAAGCAAAGTATTGAATTACATTTGAAGCGCTGCAATAAAACGTATGACATACTGTATATTGCTTTAATAAAGAAAACATATGTCTCTTTTAAAAATACAATAACCTGTTAAATCTTTGTAAATTATCCGCAGTGTCTGGCACAGCAGGCTTGCAGTAGAACATTGTACTGTAGGTTAAGAGGTAAAAGAGGCAGGACGATTTGCATTGCTATAAAGTCCACCTAGAGGCTTTCAACTCAGACAGTAACTGCGCACGAGCAGATTTAGTGGCCTGCAACCAATTTACATTCCCCTCTATAAAATTAGTTTTGGTGTGTAGCCAAACATTCTGTCTTTATTCTGTCAGTACTGCGCAGAAGTCTTGAGACATCCCTCATTTCTTTGCCTTGTATTTCTTTTAATGCAGTATTAAGAAATAGCTCTCCAGGCTTCCTGAAGGACTTTTTCAGCTCTCCTTTTCAAGTCCAGTCGCTGTATTGTACCAGAGCAGACTCGAGGATTTTTTTTTTTTTTCTTTTCGTTTGTTAAGCCACACTCTCAGGTGCAGATTAAATTGAATCCGAATCATTTCATTTCATTTCATTCAATAAGAAGAAATAAGGGCTGGCTCAAGGCGTTCTTACTGATTATGAGAACTTTCATTTAACCTTGCATTAGTGAAGAAGATCCAGGCACTGAGACATGCAGTTTGTACATACTTACAGTAAACTGGACACAGTTGCACACCCACATACTTTTTATTATTATTATTATTATTATTTTTTTTTTACATACTTGGACACTGCATATACAGTCACTGTCAGCCAATTTATTAGGTACACCTTGGTAGTACTGTGTTGGACCCGCTTGTGCTTTTCTCAGAACTGCCTTAATTGTTCCTGGCATACAGTAGATTCAACAAGATGATGGAAATGTTCCTCAGATTAGGATTAGATTCATTAGATGAGGACTAACTGGTCTCTGTTCATACACTCACCATATGGGACATTTCTATTCCATTCCATTCCAGAGCTATCTATTGTGCATAATGTAAGCTATTACATTTTTACAGCTAAAGTTTCTATATTTCTATAGGTTGTTTCCTATATTTTTAATTATTTATAGGAAACAACCTATAGGGATATAGAAACTTTAGCTGTAAAATTGTATTATACAGATTTAAATTGTATATATATATATATATATATCCCCCTCTTATATTTTTACATTACATTTTTTTATTTCCATAGCTAGAGTTTCCTTGATTTATTTTCTTACTTTATTTCACAACATATTTTTCTACTGCCTGTTTATTCTCTTTGTTCTCTTTAGTGTACGGTCACGGGCAGTCGTATAAGCATTTTACTGCATATTGTATTGTGTTTGATTGTGTATGTGACAAATGAAATTTGAATTTGAGGTTTTGATACTTTTGAATATCCTGTTCCACCACATCCCAAAAGTGCTCTTTAGGATTGAGATCTCTTGACCATGGAGGCCATATGAGTACAGTGACCTCATTGTCATGTTCAAGAATGCAGTTTGAGGTGATTTAAGCTATGTGACATTGTGCGTTATCCTGTGGTCATAAAGGGATGGAGAAGGTCAGCAACAATACTCGGGCACAGTGTGGCATTTAAACATTGCTCAGTTGGTACTAAGGGACCCAAAGTGTACCCAGCACCAGCCTGAACAGGATGGATCCATGCTCGTTACACTAGATCCTGACCCTACCATCTGAATGTGGCAGCTGAAATCAGGACTCAGAACAGGGGAACTTCTATTGATCAATTTTGGTGAGTCTATGCGAATTATTGCCTCAGGTTCCTGTTCTCAGCTGACAGAAGTGACACCCAGGTGGTCTTCTGCTGCTGTAGCCCATCTGCTTCAAGGGCTGACGTGTCCTGCATTCAGAAATGCTCTCCTGGTTGCCATAAGGTGTTATTTGAGTTACTGGTGCGTTTTTCTATCAGCTTCAACCATTCTCCTCTGACCTCTGGCATCAACATTTTCACCAAGAGAACAGCCTCGCACTGCATATTTTGTTTTTAACAGATCATTCGCTTTGAACCGTAGAGATGGTTGTGTGTGAAAATCCCAGTAGATCAGCAGTTTCAGAAACAATCAGACCACAAACAACCATACCGTGTTCAAAGTCACTTAAATCATTGTTTTTCCCATTCAGATGCTCGAATTGAACTTCAGCATACTGTATTGTCTTGACAATGAATACATGCCTTAATGCATTTAGTTGCTGCCATGGTATTTTACTAATTAGTTACAGTATGTGCATTGATGAGCAGCTGCACAAGTGTAATGAAGGGGCCTGTGAGTGTGCATAACTGCATAAGTAGCAATCAAACAAATACATAATAAGGAAGTATATATACGTAGAAAAAAAAAAAAATATATATATATATATATATATATTTTTTTTTTTTACACAAAGAAACAGTGCAGCATTCTGTGTGTAGGTCTGGTGCAGCACCGGGAAATATGAATCATCTTGCACACGGGGGCAATTTGATCAAAAAGAAATCAAAGACAGAGGCTAGAAGAAGAAAGAGACAGCCGTGATTTCAATGAAAAAAAGAAACAGAAAGAGAGAGTCAAAAGTCTTGAAGAGAGAGATGTAGAGAGACAGACTGTCTGATAGTGAGATAAATAAATTGATACGTTTGACATGCTCATAGATTTTTTTTAATGGTGGTAAAAGATTTTTGATTAGATTTAATTATTAAAGGCACCCACAAGCATCTTTCATTCATTCATCTTAAGTAACTGCTTCAGGGATTCAGTGCATCTGGAGCCTACCCAGAGAACTGTGTGTGTGTGTGTGTGTGTGTGTGTGTGTGTGTGTGTGTGTGTGTGTGTGTGTGGTAGGAATAGAGACTCGATGTGGCACAAGTACATTGAAAAATACCACATTTTACATTCCACTGCACACATCGAGCAGCCCACCTACAGTACTGCACACACGCGCACACACACACACACACACACTGTATATGTCGCTTTGTACATCCGGGGCCGTGTTCGATTCCCCCGTGTTCGGGGTCTGTGTGCATGGAGTTTGCATGTTCTCCCCGTGCTTGGTGGGTTTCCTCTGGGTTTCCTCCCATAGTCCAAAGACATGCAGATTAGTCTAACTGGCATTCCCAAATTACCTGTAGTGTGTGTGTTCCCTGCGATGGATTGGCACCTCATCCAGGGTGTACCCCAACTCTTGCCCTAAGTCTCCTGGAATAGGAGATTTTTCCCCGATTTTCTCCCTAATTTAGTCGTGTCCAATTCCTCCCCGTCACTAGGGGGCTCCCACATTAAGGCTACTACTACCACTCAGCCGGGAGGGCCGAAGACTATCACGTGTTTCCTCTGAACCACGTGACGCCAGCCGACCGCATCTTTTCGAACTGCTCGCTCGCGCACCGTTGGGGGCGGCGCAACACACTCGGAGGACAGCGCTATCCGCTCCCTCCGTTGCGCGAGCTCACAGACGCCCCTGACTGGCTGCAGAGCCGTGATTAATGTGGGAGCACCAAGTACCTCTCATCCCTCCCCTCTGAGAGAGCTCGGCCAATCAGCACTCTCTAGACCTTCGGCTGCGAGAGGTTACAGCACCACCCGGGATTCGAACTAGCGATCTCCGGATGATAGGGCGAGCGCTTTAACCACTGCGCCACTCGGAGGCCCCTAAGCAGCTCATTTCTGTATAAAACTGCACACATTGTACCTGAGACTGTTTTTTAAGCAAAGGTTTGTTACACCACTTATTGACTTTGTTTCATTAATTACTGCATTTTTTAATATACTGTAGAAATTTTTCGGGGGGGGGGGGGGGGGGGGGGGGGGCATCCTTGCTCTACAGGAGTTATTTGCATGTGCTTAGGACACTTGCGCAATACTGTTTTTGGGAGGTCAAGGGAAAGTGGGGAATTTATTTAAAAGAACCCCATGTGAATGCAAATCTTCTTTATCGACTGGAAACACAGATGCTGCTCAGACCTGGGATTGACAAGCTTGACGTCTGTTAAATGAAATGCGACAAATTTCTGGAGGTATACAGTATAAACGTCAACCACCAACTATGGAGGAAATCCATAGACAGGGTCAATACTGGTTTGGTCATGTGCGCAATCATTGTCGTCCCTGTTCACCACAGCACCAATGAAGACCTGGAGCAAACAAGTTGGAATAAAACGACAGAGGAATTGGTGACTGCTTTACACACGGTCCACAAAATTTAATCAGCTATCGGAGTTCCAACTCAGTTATATCAGGATTACAAAAAAAAATTAAAAATCTGCGTTTAACCCAAAACCTTACAATCAACAACCCTGGCTTTCAAATCCGTTCCCACTCTTATTTCTTTCTTCCGAAACATTTAAACCCAGTGTTTATTTGACCTCTCCCACCCGCTCGAGGGTATCGCCAAATGTTTTGGCAGCCGCCTATTGAATTATGCATCGCGTCTGAGTCAGTGAGTGTCTGGCAGCATCCGATACAAATGTTGTCTCGATAAATCTGCATTATTTTGACAAGTTTTCAGCTCGGTGGCCGAATGAATGACAGACTGCTAGGAGGCTGCGGCTAATTCCGTATAATAGTTCGGCGCTGCAATCATTTCAATAAATCTTATTCGTCCTTTTACAGTCGCTTTTGTTGTTGTTGTTTGTGTTGTTAAAAAAAGAAACAAACAAAAAAACCCCACAAACACAAGATGATAAATGATAGTGTAAACCTTTAATTAAATTACTTGTGTGTTGTAAATATTTAAAAGCCCTATCTACTAGGAGCGAGATTCAATCAGGCTGGCACCGAGTTTCAAAACAGCCTTTGGAATAAATGAATTACATTCTGGAGGAGATGGGAACATCCACAAATTAACAGTTGACATATTGAATACTACTCTATGCACGCAACGTACAGTACTGTATATCGATCAATACTGTAAGTACTGTATATTCTAATTTTGAATAACACAGAAGGAGAAGGAGAGCTTTATACCTGCTGTACCATACAGACTTTGAAGGTCATTTCCAACATACTGCAGGGTGTCTGCGAGACAGGTACAGAGAAAAGGGGATTTTTTTTTATACCCCGAAGAAATGTCTAGGAGTGGATGTTTTTGTCATCTATGTCTACTTCTTGGACAATCCATGCTCATGGTGATATTTTATTTGTACACAACACGCACCACCGCACCGACCACCCAAAATATATATCTTGTCTGGTGAAAGAGAGTGACACCACACGCGAGGTTAATTGAATTTCGGGGTCACTAGTCGAAAGTTGAACAGGTCAAAGAACAGGACAGATAGCCACAACAAGAAGAGGAAAAGAAAAAAAGCCTAGTGAAAATCTAGCGTTCCAGCTCTGGTGGTCTTGATTCGGTCACATGGGTGACTGGGGGAGAAAAAAAGAGTAAATAAATTACTCAAAGTTTGTAGAACCTAATGATTGTTGAGGCTTTTTGTCTCTACGCATCATATAGCCTCCTGGAAAACACTGCACTATAGTGCCACCACCAGGGAAAAAAACAGAACGTCTTTTCTAATATTATTTAATTTAATACTAATTTTCCCCTCCCCCTTATCTAATTTAGTTTAGTTTATTTATATAGCACATTTACTACAGCCACAAGACTGACCAAAGTGCTGTACTGTACAGTATATGGATATACAGTACACAATATTGTGCAAAAGTCTTGAGTTACCCCTTATTTCTTTATATTTTGTTTACAAAGAGATAAACTGTCTCTGTATTTTTTGTATTTGTTGTATTTTTTATGTAGTCTTGAGGAATAGTTCTCCAGGCTTCCTTTAACTTAAGTTTTTGGCTCTGTACCTGACCAGATTCAGTAAATTATTTTTTTTTTTGGTTGTTGTTATTTATTATGCCACACATTGATCTATAAATCATTTAAGCATAAAAAAAAAACAAGCCACTGTCTGTGGTCTCCACTTTTTCCAATAAGTGCCATCACAACTAAAACAGTTATTGTATCTTTGTCCAAAAAGCACCACAACATATTTTGTATTTTTTGCACATAAGTGCATATGTGTGGTCATCTGTAAAGGGATGCAGTGAATTACATTTTGTGATAAATTCTATGTGCACTCACTCACTCATTCCTTTATCCTGTATACAGGGGCATGGGGGGGCCTGGAGCCTCTAATAATAATAATAATAATAATAATAATAATTTTTATTTATATAGTACCTATCACAGGAGACTTGGTGCACGAGGCAGGGTACACCCTGGACAAGGTGCACTCACACATCACACACCCTGCTGAACAAAACAGCATAGGCCAGCATAGCTGGTTAGCATTATACCAGCATATGTTGTGTTTTGGTGCTGGTATGCTGGTGCTGGTATGTTGGTCACTTTACTGATGCTGGTGACCAGCATTATAGTGCCATGATACTATGCTGTTCACCACCCCATCTAATGTTGCTATGGTATAAAAGCCAGAATACATGGAAGATTGTTATCCAATATGTAAAATATAAAACAGAATCAATATAAAATCAGCTTTATTGGCCAACACAAACAATATTAACATTGTGTAATATGTAACAATATATACAATATGCACATTTGTAACAATATAATAATTTAACAATGAACAGCAAATAAGTTTTGATTAAAAAAATAATAACAAAAACAAAACATGAGACCAAGCTCTCAGGGACACTTTCACAAAGTTACTTTCACACCACAGGAGTGTAAATGAGTGAGCTTGGCCCTCACTCATTATTTAGGGGTCTGCAGGTTTATGGGCCCTGAAGTTGTTCTGACGTGTCCTGACATTTGTGTATTTTTTTTTACTTATAAACGTATAAATGCCACCTCTTTCACCTAGTGCAAAGTAAATGTCCAGGATTGAGGGAAGAGGGACACAGATGATCTTATACACAGAAGGCACATTTGTGGCATACTGTAAATATGGCCATGCAAACAGACATTCAGGGTAAAACAGTGCAAACAGGAACAATGCACAATGAAGAAAGTGTGTTAGGTTTGTAAAAGCCCACTTTTACACCATACATCTTTGCGCCTCTTTCGAAAAGCAGTTCTTGTTTAACTCAAGACACAAGTCAACATCGCATACCTGGCATTTCCATGGTGTTTATGGCTGCTTACCATAAACTGATTTGCAATTCACACAGACCCTGTGACCAGCAGTGGTAACGTTCCTGGCATCTGAGGTCAGTCCATGTGCTGATTGTACTGTATGCAGTCACAGGTGAAGCTTTATTGTGTGGTCAACCTCTTAAATAAATACAAGAGATCCGTCCTGAAACCAGACCCCAGTCGTGGTCGAGGTTCCCATGACATAGTGATGGTCCGTCTGTATCTTGCCTGCTTGTTTGCATTTGGTCTCTATAAAACAGGTGGCTGATCATTTTCATGGTCACAACGGTTTATGAAAAAGGAAAAAGCATACATTATAAAAAAGCAACATAAGCATGATGATAAAATTACTGTCAATAATCATCAATAACTATTGACCATGCATAAAGACAACACAAACTTTTGTAATGTTATACAAGGATTTATACTTTTTGAATTACGATTTACATTTACACCTTTATATCACAAACATCTGTAAGCTACATAAGGCAGTATTTTAGGCACCGGGAGCTGAAGCTAAATAACATTATAGATAGCAGTGTCATAAGCTAACCAAAAACTGAACCAAATAGCTACCATAACATAAAGCTATCCAAAACTGGGTAAATATATTATAGACATTTACACCACAGCTGATACTGACAACCATCTGTAATCTACATACTGTAAGGCATTAGCTTAGCCACCTGTGAGCTAACCTGTTTGTGCTAAACTACATAAGGCAGTATGTTAGCATGATTTAGCAGTGTTATCTACATGCTAACCAAACAATGTAAGTGACATTAAATGACAATGTTTCACATAAACTGGCAAACGCTTGTGAGAAAATGAGGAAAAATAAATTAATATTAGTTTTATATTATCAGAATAAGGATTATGTTTGATTTTAAAGCTTACCCATGGTAACAGCTTACAGTATTCTCCTCCTTCGTTCTCAGTTGGAGTCTTAGTGTTGTTCTGAGGTAAATCTAAACTCCTCCCACTGTCCAGAACATTCTGTAGAGTTTCAGAAACCTGTACAGTGCCTAACATCTTCCACACGCGCAGGAAACTTATCGGATCTACTACTGTGTGTGTGTGTGTGTGTGTGTGTGTGTGTGTTTGGGGGCATGGCCTTGTATGTAGATTACCCTGACTGTTTCGAGTCCTGTCTCAGGTCATTATCAGTGAATGAAGTGTGGCAGAAAGACTGTCTCTCTCCTTAGATTCATATGGATTACATAAACTGGGAACATTTATTTTTTATTAAGCTTGCTACATTTAAAAATAGACACTTTAAGCTTTCCATAGATATATATGTATAGATATATGGATATATGGATATGTGTGTTCATTTTAGTTCATTTTAGTGACCCGTTTCAAAAAGATTTTCGGGGAGACTGAGACGGCAGAAAGCAAACCCTGTTTATTTCCTTTATTTTACAAAAGCACAATGTTTTATTGATATGTGAGTGTACATTAACAAATAAAGACATAAATCGATGCATTTCCCGTATTTGTATGGTTAAAAATGATGGAACATTTTTAAGTTATTTTGATGGTTACCATAAAAAATGCAAATTTCCATTGATTACTTTTTTTTAAAAGTGCATTTATATAAAAGGTTTGTGTTGTGTTTTTAGACAATCCACAGATATTTAACAAATGTAAAATAATGTACATGTTTTTGGTAGATGGATTATTTTTGTCATTTGTATGTAAATGCATTTAAAGATAAAAGTACAACGTCCATGTATTTACATCACACATTATTTTCAGTACTAGCTATTAAAAAACAAGATAATGAGCTAAAATGGTAACAGATTTTAGCTACCAAAACTTTCCCGGATGGCCCAGCATAAATCATACTGGCCTATGCTGGATTTTTCAACAGGGCACTTATTTATGGTACGTACTACGGGCAGGTTGGGAACATAATTTTTGTAATAAAAAAAAAAGTTTTTTTATTGAACCCGGAGCCTGGAGGTGCAAGGTACTGTAGCAATGCTAACCAAAATGCCACCATGCCACCTTTATGTGTATTTTGTATATGAATTGTACCCTGTTTACTACCTGGCAACTTGATTAGGAACACCTGTTAAACTGCTCGGTAACACAAATATCTACTCTGCCAATCACATGGCAGCAATACATTTAGGCATATAAGCATGGTCAAGACAATTTTCTGAAGTTCAACCCGAGTATCAGAAGAGGGATGAAAGGTGATTTAAGTGTGGCATGTCTATTGGGATTTTCATGCACAACCATCTCAGAGAAGTTTACAGAGAACAGTCTGAAAAAGAGAAAGTATTCAGTTCTCTTGGTGAAAATGCATGTTGATGCCAGAGGAGAGGAGAATGGCCAGACTGGTTGGAGCAACAGATACTCAAATAACATCTTATTATAACCAAGGTATGCTGAAGAGCATAGGTTCATGACCAGCACGTGAAACCTTGAAGAACAGCAGAAGGTCTCATCCGGTTCCATCTGCGAAGAACAGGAAACTGTGTGACATTGACAGCAACTGATGATATCACACCGTTCTGTAAACATGCATAAAAAGATGTATTAAGAAACAACAGCAACAAAAAAAGATTGAGTATTCTGTGATACTTATAAAGAGCCAGCTGTAAGTAATTTCACAGTTCCATTATCGTTTACTCCTCTGTGGGCAGGTACGTATAACGCTGCCGTAAGTCTCACCACCACCAAGGTCCTTTACCTTCATTTCTTTCCTAATTTCACTTTCCGGCTTCCACCCTGTCAGTGGCCATCCCCTGATGAACAGCTGGCTCTTTTTACTCAATGCCACCTTCAATCATTTGGGTTTATTAACCCGCTAAAAAGGAGTTCGTGAAGGCAACTGTGCTTAAAGTGCACTATAATAAAACGGGTCTTAAGTCACACTCGGAGATATTTGCGATTGGAGGCTCAAAGACTGTTTGTGTGCTGCAGGGGTACCTGAGGCAGTCAGATGGAAATGCAGGGATGTTTATATTCATAGACATCATCAAAAAAAACAAAAAAAAGACTGAAGCTGGTAACATGAGTAAATCGGGAAAATCATCATCGGTGTATTTCTGGAGATCGAATGGTTTCTGTTTTAGCCTGCCATGTCGTTGCCATGGTTTGTTCCCCAACTGCTGTTACTTGTTTTGGGTGAGTGCTTGATTTTTATGTCGAAAATCTAGTTAGATTTGTGGGTTTTTGATGTTTTTCTGCTTAAAAGGTTCTTGATTTAATACAATAAAAACAATGCAAAGAAACAAAGTATACTGTAAGAGAACATTTTTACATCAAAGCCGAATAAACAGAATTTTTTGACTTTTAATTTGACATTTTGGCAACGGTTCTTTCTGTCACTCGATCAGTAAAATAAAACTACGAACCGAGCAAAGCAGCAGCTACTGTGAGTGAACGAAATGTGTTTTTGGAGAACGTTAATTATTTTTTATTACAATTATTATTATTATTATTATTATTATTATTATTATTATTATTATATTCAAATTCGAATATGAATTGACCGAATTAAAACAAATCTAATGATTTTCAAACATCTTTAAAATTAAAAGGTTTTGTGTGTGCAACTATTTTTCTTGATCTAATTTGTTGACACTACTGTACTGTACATGCTGTTTGACTTAATGGAAAATCACAATGAATAAATTAATAAATTCCATACTTAAAATATCCACAAAACAACTGCAGGCTGATTTTTTTAGATGTGACAAAACTGTGGGTGTGGGGTTATATCGTTTTGAAAAATCACACAAAATTCACACTAATATAGCCTAATTAAATTTTTAAAAAATGTAAAATATTTTGACTTTTCAACATCCTTGTCACTCCAGGAAAATATGCATGAAATATTTTCTATAATTTGCAAATACTTTTAAAAAGCTAAAATTTCGCTGCCAAACCTTTTAAGTTCAGACAGAATGTCTGCCCATTTATTGTACGATATATTACAAAGATTTCAGAGGGAAAGGACCCTGCAGAGTGGGAAATGACAAGTTAGTGAACAGTGAACTTGTTTCCTATGCGCAGGCCAGAAAAATGTTTCTCATATTTTTTTCATATCTCAAGTAGAAAAGCCATTCATTTGATGAAATTCTGATCTTTTCATCTAAATAATATTTCTCCTTAGATGTAATATTTCTCTTTTGCGTGTATCTCAACATCACATAAAAAGTGCTATTGTTTCAATATTCTACAAACAGCGAAAAAGGAGCATCACAGGCATCCTGACAGCCGGTATCTGAACTGATTAGCCCGACATCCATAAGGAGCCAGACTGACTGTTTTTACCATAATATTTCATAAAATTATTCCTCACACATCAACATAGGCAAGATCAAAAAGTATGCTCTTTAAAATTCACTTTTGTAAACTATATTTTTGGTTTCACAAAACTGAGACGTCAGCAAGTGTTACCGGCAGAAAAACTTAATCATGGACAAAACCCGATTTTTTTCCCTCAGCTATATCTGACAGCTTTCCCCAGCCTCACATGCATGCTACTTTACTTTTCTGCAACTGTGTCAAATAAGGTTTATGAGCGAACTGGGAAATGTTGCTCAAAGGTGATGACCAGGCTGATTTTTCAACTTGGAGGTGAGCGGTTGCGAATGTTTCTCAGGCATGTAAGTGAACGTTTCGCAGGGTCTGCCAGGCTTTCTGCACCACCTGCTGCTCCACCGACTTCACTATACTTTCCTACCTCTCACTCAAAATCATGCTGAAGAGATCTCCAATTGTGGCCTCCTTTATGAAAAGTCCTTAATGCGTACCTTTCCTTATACCATTTCATTAGCAGTTGAAAGCCATTAAAGGACCGCTTTAAGGACCCACAGGCTGCTAGTCTATGATTACAACCACATATTGGCTTCTAGTGCTTAGAACATTCATGCAGGCTCTTCAATCCATCTATGTCGTATTTCCTTACCTGAATTTAAACTTCCAAATAAATGTAAATACAGTATTTAATAGCAGGTAGGAAATGCTGATGAGGGGGAAAGTAAACAGCCTTGACACATTCACGCTGCTAGAACTCGGCATCTTTGAAGGTTCCTCTAGTGACACTGATGATGGATTTCACCTGCAAGAGACAGAAGTTTCTCTAGAGATAACTAGAGATTTATTTTCAAGTTGTTAAACTATAACGCTTTACCGCTTTTCATAGGTTTATTATGATCAAATATGATATTACTATTATAATTAAACATAGGCACGTGACAGGTGTCGAGACCATTAATACAAATTCTCATACAATGTTTATTTTGTGCCACATTTATTTTACAGGGATTTGTCATGAAATACAAAAATGTTTGCACTAAATAAATATGTATGATGAAAAATTACACAGAATGATTTGGATTATAAAATAAGCAATATAAAAAATACATGGTGTATATGAAAAAAGAATAATTTTTACAATTTCTTCCCTATACAACGTGTTTTTTTTTTTTAATATTGCTTATTTCATAATCAAATTCGTTTGGTCTATTCTGCAATTTGTGAATGATAAACCTATACATTTGTGTTCTAATATAATATTCGACGGAGATTATATAGGGGGGGCAATCTGTAGCAGGGGGGCATTTTAGTGCATGGATCTGTGCCGCATGGGTTTTAAGGATTAAGGTAAATCAGTACACAAACACTGACACTGTAGACTCCTTCCATAAATGACACACACCTGACTCCTTTCAGGAAGCTTTACATCAATGATTAAACAATATTTAAAAAAAAAAAAAATCCCAGATTTTCTCCCTAATTTAGTCGTGTCCAATTCCTCCCCGTCACTAGGTGGCTCCCACATTAAGGCTACTACTACCACTCAGTCGAAGGGCCGAAGACTATCACGCGTTTCCTCCAAACGACGTCCTGCCAGCGTAACATACTCAGAGGACAGCGCTATCCACTCCTTCCTCTTGCGTGAGCTCACAGACACTCCTGATTGGCTGTAGAGCCGTGATTAATGTGGGAGCACTAAGTACCTCTCATCCCTCCCCTCTGAGAGAGCTCGGCCAATCAGCTCTCTCTAGACCTCCGGCTGCGAGAGGTTACAGCATCACCCGGGAATCGAACTCGCGATCTCTGGATGATAGGGCGAGCGCTTTACCACTGCGCCACTTGGAGGCAAACAACACTTTTAAAAAAATGCACTAGTTGCCTTAACATAGTTTACATAACTTACCTGTCCTGTGAATCAGCTGTTAATACAGAAATTATACGAAGCTGTGATTCGAACAACAGCTGGAACCCGTGTCAGAGCTGCTGTTATAAAACAATCACCTTCTAATCAACTGGAACTGGGAATTAAACAACACTGTGCTATAAAATATTAATATGAACGCATACTAGGGTTCTGTGACTTTAAAGATTCTATCAAGGAAGGTGTACCTGAGAGTTTCACTACAGACTGAAGTTCGGTGGAATAGCTGCACGATGCTGGAACTGTTACTTATCCCAAAAAAAGCCCCTGAGGAATCTGCATTTTATAAAACAAAACCAACCTGAACCAATTCACAGCAACAAATCTAGGTTTAAAGGAAACGTGGCTCAAAGTGTTCTGTTAAATATAAATCACCCACGCTTTAACTGCAGACTGGAACAATCCTCCAGTGTATCGTTCAGCGTAAGAGAACCCTTTGGTCCTACTACTAACAAAAAAAAAAAAAAAACAGAAAAAAACCTGCCTTATTGCTTTGCAGAGATTAAAAAACGGCGACGAGGCTGTGAGAGGTCTGCCTTCTGATACGCAGGCCGAGGGCTTTTAACCACAAGACTTTTGATTCGATGATGACTCACACACTCTCAAACCCGCCACCTTTTAGAACAAGGGCAATTCACTTTTTCTCTCTCTCTCTTTTTTTTTTTTAATTACGTCGCTCTGAAAGCAAGGGCAAAGCCAAACAACGTTGCACCTTATGAAAAATGAGGTTCTCTCTAAATGTCCTGCAGCTCACACCAAAATGGCATCAACATGTCAGGTGGACCATTTAGCAGGCCTTGAAGGGGGAAAAAAATGGGATTTATTGATTATGGAAGGCAGTTTAGGTCACTGAATGGGAACGAGTGAGGAATAAAGGAATAAAACGCTTGCTGTTATAGGGGAAATAATAATCAACAAGGGTGGGGGTCTTCCTATTACAGTGATTTTTTCCAACACTTTTTTCCCCCATTGTTTAATAGTAAGGTCATTTAGGTAAATTAGGTCTTTTTAACAAATCGATTTATAGATGCAGTTAAAGTTGTTGAATGTTTAAGAAACAAATCGGTTCATGCTATTGCTAAGACTATAATCCATCACACTTTGTTCTCTCCGTCCTGAAGTAATAGGACAAAACCCTACTCACTGATTCCCATCAGAGCTGCTGTTACGGAGTATTAATCAGCGCCTTCTAACCAATCAGTAATGAGTATTTACGTATTTGAGTGTTGAGTATGGATTTGCATATATAAGAAGGGAAGAAAAATATAGCCATACAGCCTAGCTGTTTGAAGTACTCTGCATTCCAAGGTTGCTGCTTCAGGCAAAGAAAACAACTAAGGAGATTTGAAATTGGGTTAAGAACCATCCAACGCATTATTAAAACCATGAAGGTTAGCGCTGAACTGTCGACATTGTTAAAGAGGTCTGGTGAAGTTGCATCATAAGAAATCTAAGCTATGTTTAATAGTGAAATGAAGAGCTTTTCCGTGCACAATGCGACGAGAATTCATAGGATTGGGACTAAACGGCTGCGTGTCCAAAATAAAACCACTTATTAGTAAGACTAACCAGAAACAAATGGCTTCAGTTTTATAGGGAGCATAAATATTAGACTTTAGAGCAATAAAAAGGGTCATGTCATGTGGTCAGATTGACCCTATTTCATAGTGATGGATACATCAGGGTAAGAAGGTAAGAGCATGAAGCGATGCGCCATCATGCATAGTGACCACTGTACGAGCCTCTGGCGTCAGGGTTGCTTCAGTTGGTCAGATCTAGCAATCTTAAGCAATGTAATGTTGCAATAAAGTTAAGTCAGCTGACGACCTGAATGTACAGAATGCTCAGGTTTTTTTCCCCCTGATGGCACGGCCATATCCCCAGGACACAAATTGTTATATTGTTATATTGTTATATTGTTGACACAATTTATATAACGGATGAGATAAATATACATACACACACACAGTATACACATACATAATTAATGAGGCACCAGAACATCTGACCTCTTTCATGGTGCCATTGTGTTTCCATCAATTACCCCAAATAAATGGCAGCATCTTAAAGCCATTAAGCTGTGTGATATTTACTCAGCGCGAAATGATCACTGGCATTAGTGCATCCACACAGAAAAGGACCCTGCAGGCATTGAATCCACACATGAGCAAACAAAACCGTGGGGAAAGGCTAGACTTTTGTCTGCTCAATGATAACACACCTGTTCTGGCTGCTATTTACTCAGGCGCGCGGCTGAGAGCTGAGACGCGCGCGCTCTGGGCTGACGTGCAGCCTGACAACATAACACGGACGCGTATGAAGACAGCCTCGTGGACGGATTTTCTGTTTTCTACCTGATTGAAATTTACATAGGCACAATTCTGTTTGGGCTGCCGGCTTTTCCCGAGCCGGGAGGAAATGTGACAGAGAGATAGTGTCTCATAAGAAAGACGATTGCCTTCAGAAAGCTGAGATGAAGAAGAAGAAGAAGGATCCATTGTAGCAGAATTGTTAATTAGCAGAAATATATAAAAACGCAAGACAATTTAGTTCCTGTTATCATTTATAGTAGAGAGATACAGTACAAAGAGTTGAAATGCTGGGTATAATGCATGGTAAGACCACATTAAAACAACAGGGTAGATGTAGATAAAGTAAACAAGAACTAAGACGGAACAGCTGGACACAATAGAGAACCGGCTCTGGCTGTGGCTTTGTTCGTCTGTGTCCACATTGTTGTTCGGTCAAACTTACAGACTTGGTGATAAATTGCAATAAGCTAGCAAATTTATTTATCTAAAAGTAGTGAGTTTAGCGATTTATTTTTTTACCATCAAGGTGGAAAGTTTTCTCAGTACGCCTGGTTCATGTCTGAAAGGAGTCCCAGTCGAGTCCCTGTAATGCGCAAGTGGTGTTGGTGTACAGTGCCTGATATGTCTCTTCCACAAATTGGCAACAAATTATCCATCCATTTTCAATGATCAGAAATTCCACATGCTGAAGGTTCACGGGAATGAACACAGTGGGCTCCGGGCCACCTCGGATGACATCGTCAATCAAAAGATTTAAAAAATGTAAAAAATTTACTGCAGGTAAATTTAAAAGGTAAAAAGGTAAAAGGTGCTGCGCTTCTGGAAATGTCAATTATGTTTTGCATCATCATTCATGAGAAATTCCCTGATTTGACTTGAACACCCCTTGTAAATAATATGGTAATCACATATCCAAATTACAGTATATAAGGCATCATGGACATTAAATGACACTTAACGTGGACAAAATTGTTGGTACCCCTCGGTCAATGAAAGAAAAACTCACAATGGTCACATAAATAACTTTAATCTGACAAAAATAATCATTAAAAAAAAAATCTATGAATGCTAACCAATGAAAGTCAGACATTGCTTTTCAACCATGCTTCAACAGAATTATATAAAAAAATAAACTCATGGAACAGGCCTGGACAAAAATGATGGTACCCCTAGAAAATACTGAAAATATTGTGACCAAAGGGACATGTTAATTCAAGGTGTGTCCACTAATTAGCATCACAGGTGTCTACAATCTTGTAATCAGTCAGTGGGCCTATATATAGGGCTCCAGGTAGTCACTGTGTTGTCTGGTGACATGGTATGTACCACACTCAACATGGACCAGAGGAAGCGAAGGAAAGAGTTGTCTCAGGAGATTCGAAAGAAAATTATAGACAAGCATGTTAAAGGTAAAGGCTATAAGACCATTTCCAAGCAGCTAGATGTTCCTGTGACTACAGTTGCACATATTATTCAGAAATTTAAGCTCCATGGGACTGTAGCCAACCTCCCTGGACGTGGCCGCAGGAGGAAAATTGATGACAAATCAAAGAGACGATTAATCCGAATGGTAACAAAAGAGCCCAGAAAGACTTCTAAAGAGATCCAAGGTGAACTTCATGCTCAAGGAACATCAGTGTCAGATCGCACCATCCGTCGTTGTTTGAGCCAAAGTGGACTACATGGGAGACGACCAAGGAGGACACCATTGTTGAAAACAAATCATAAAAAAGCCAGACTGGAATATGCCAAACTACATGTGGACAAGCCACAAAGCTTCTGGGAGGATGTCCTATGGACAGATGAGACAAAAATGGAACTTTTTGCCAAGGCACATCAGCTCTATGTTCACAGACAGAAAAATGAAGCATATCAAGAAAAGAACACTGTCCCTACTGTGAAACATGGAGGAGGCTCTGTTATGTTCTGGGGCTGCTTTGCTGCATCTGGCACAGGGTGTCTTGAATCTGTGCAGGGTACAATGAAATCTCAAGACTATCAAGGGATTCTAGAGAGAAATGTGCTGGCCAGTGTCAGAAAGCTGGGTCTCAGTCGCAGGTCATGGATCTTGCAACAGGACAATGACCCAAAACACACAGCTAAAAACACCCAAGAATGGCTAAGAGGAAAACATTGGACTATTCTAAAGTGGCCTTCTATGAGCCCTGACCTCAATCCTATTGAGCATCTTTGGAAGGAGCTGAAACATGCTCTCTGGAAAAGGCGCCCTTCAAACCGGAAACAACTGGAGCAGCTTGCTCATGAGGAGTGGGCCAAAATACCTGCAGAGAGGTGCAGAAGTCTCATTGACAGTTACAGGAATCGTTTGATTGCAGTGATTGCCTCAAAAGGTTGTGCAACAAACTATTAAGTTAGGGGTTCCATCATTTTTGTCCAGGCCTGTTCCATGAGTTCATTTTTTTTATAATTCCGTTGAAGCATGGTTGAAAAGCATGTCTGACTTTCACAGGTTAACATTAATAGAATTCTTATTTATTATTACTTTTGTCAGATTAAAGTTATTTCTGTGACCATTGTGGGTTTTTCTTTCATTGACTGAAAGGTACCAACAATTTTGTCCACTTGTGTATGATGTCTGGGTACTGCATTGGCACACTTCATTTCCACATCATTTAGCATTGTCCTGTATGGGTTGCTTACTTGCATGGATAACTTCAGCACGCAACTGATGACCTCGTCTTATAGGACTTGTATTCCAAAGGTGTGACTTCTGTGAATTGATCACCCACCATTAAAAGTATTCTGGGTGCCAAGGCAAAGCTTGACCACCAATACGGCATCTCAAACAATCTCGATCAGTGTACTCTAGGTCACATGACAGCAGGATCTATATAAGCCAATAAAGCAGTGTCAGGGCCTAAAGGAGAAAAACAATATGACATATGGTGTTTGTTGCCATCTGCACAATACATTGACGCAAAAGGAGGAAATCATTGCGTTAAACAGTAACGTTGCTTGTCAGATTGATTTATGCATGCAATTGCCTCAGAATCATGCTTCATTCTTGCAAATGATCTAAGTCTTTTCAATACACCCATTGACACCTTGATAGTGCTAGGTTGGACCCCTTTTCATTCTTTTTAATGGAATAGATTCAGCAAGGTGCTGGAAACCTTCCTTAAAGATTTTGGTCCAAATCGACATTACAGCATTGCTGCAGATTTCTCAGCTGCACACCCACGATGTAAAATTCCCTGGTTCCATCACATCCCAAAGGTGCTCCATTGGATTGAGATCTGCTGACCGTGGAAGCCATTTGAGTACACTGAGCTCATGTTTGAGAAACCAGGTTGAGATGATTTTAGCTTGGTGATATGGTGTGTTGTGATCATGTGGTCATAAAGGAATGAACAATGTTTTATTGGCTACAAAGTGGCCCAAAATTTGGCAAGAAATCCCCCCCACCCCCATACACACACCCACACACACACCATCACACCACCAGCAGCAGCCTGAACCGCTGACACTGTACGAGGCAGGAAGGATTCATGCTTTCATGTTGCTTACGCCAAATTCTGACCCTGCCATCTGAATATCACGGCAGAACCCGAGACTCATCAGATCAGGCAACGTTTTTTCCCGTTCTTCTATTGTCCAGTTTTGGTGACCCCATGTAAATTGTAGCCTCACTTTCCTGTTCTTAGTTGACAGGAGCAGCACCCGGGGTGGTCTTCTCCTGCTGTAGACCATCTGGTTCAATGTTCGACGTGTTCTGCATTCAGAGATGCTAAACTCAGGTGTAATGAGATGTTTTTTGAGGTTCTGTTTCCAGACGAGTCAGTCTGGGCATTCTCCTCTGACCTCTGGCATGAACGACGCATTTTCACCCAGAGAACTGATGCTCACTGGATATTTTGTCTTTTTCAGACCATTATCTGTAAACCTTAGAGATGGTTGCGTGTGAAAATCCCAGTAGATTAGCAGTTTTGGAAATACTCAGATCAGTCCATCTGGCAGCAACAATCATAGACAGTTCAAAGTCACTTCAATCACTTTTCTTCCATGTTATCTTCCTCGGTTTGAACTTCAGAAGATTGACTAGACTATGTCTACATGCCTATATTGTTAGCGTTGATTAGGTATTTGTGTTAACGGACAGATAAAGAGGTGTAGCTAATTAGCGAATAAATTCATATACAAAATATACATTCATGGTGGGGCACTGATCGTGTGGCGAAGAGAAGACAATGCCCACCCAGTTTCAATTCAACTTGTTTGTAGATGGATCTATGAAATATGGCACATTATGTACCTGCTGCAAGAACATTTCATGGTGCGGTTTTGATTTTGTCGCAGCATGGAAATATATAAAGCTAGGAATTATGTGAAACCTGAACCACAGGTGGATGTCAATCAGATCCCAGCAGGACCACTGTGTTTTTCTCATTGTATCACGCTGCACCCTCCCGAGTGTCTATTCAGAAACATTGCACATCCAAATGTTTATGACGGAAAGAATCAGGTTGACAGAAAAAAACATCTCGGTTCATCGACTGCAATCACTCGGAGTCGTAAACCCACAGGATGAGATTTAAGCCTTTGTATACAGAAGAAGGGATGAATTCAATTTTCCATTAACTGATCCCTGACCTCTAAACAATCTCTCTTTTCCCTTCATAAGGGTCTGAGTGATGGGATCTGTAAAGCCTATCAGTCTTTTTTCAGCAAAGTGTTCCATGACAGCCCACAGCTCACACACACACACACACACACACACACACACACACACACTGCACTCCTCTAGTCTCTCTATTATTTTCGACAGACCTACCATTACAGAGAAGCCATCACCGATGGCTTTAACTACACAGAGGGTGTAAAAAATCCTGAATAATAGCATCAGCGGGATTAGCCGTCTGCTGGCTTTGACGAGGTGGAGGCAGGATCGATGCAAGCACGAGCTGTTTATTAACAATTCAAATTGCAAGTCAAAAGGGTGAGCAAACAGAGCGATCGATAGAAAATGTGGAGAAAACTATACGTTGAAGAAAACGGAGAGAGGAATCAGCAAATCTTACAAAGAGTCACAGAGATACTGTAGAAAACTCAGGTATATAGAGTGACGGCTACAATAACTAATAACTATCTACCAGTTCAAGCGTGAAGCTATTACAGTTAATATGCATTATATTATTAGGTCTCGATAATGATTTAATAAGATTGATGTGAGGAAAACAAGTGGGGAGCAGGGGCTTCCAGTCCTGATTGAGAAACTGCGTTAGAACAACTTTCTCCCACGTCTCCCATTTCACACGTAGTAATGCAGCTAACTCATCATTGAGTTGCAGGCACACAACAGGGGGTGGGGTTTATCAGAGAAAAAATGGGAAACCTAGGGTTAGCATTGAAGAAAAAGTCTTCTTCGTCTACTTCTGTTATATTTCTGCCATTTTTTTTACGCATATCATAATGGTTATATTCTGATTAAACACTTTGAGCGTGTAATCACATCTTATCAGCTTGACCTCCATGTGTTATTGCTTTCTGATACAGGTAGCCCCTGACTTACGTATTTCCGTAGATACGAAATGGACCCGCAGTTTGTCTTTCGGATGAATTACGGAACTACCTCACGTGTATTGTACAAACAATAGACACTGCAGTGCACCAGACATTTATAATATTTTCAGTATATGTGTAAAATGTCTAAAGTCTGGTATATTGACTGGAGGGGGTCATTTCCTTAGCTGCGATTACGGTCTCCGGCCACATGATGGCAGTGTGGGGAAAGGGGACAGATTTAGTCAAGTGGATTGGTTTTCATTATATATATATATATATATATATATATATATATATATCGTGTAAAAGGCATACTGTATGAGACTCACTTTTTCAGACTTAAGAACACATCTGACTTACGAACATGCTTTTGGAACGAAACACGTTTGTAAGTCGGAGACTACCTGTACTTTCCTGTGGTTTGGATTAACTTTGTCATGATTCCTTGTGGAGTTCCTCATTCCTGACAGCACTTCTCTGCGACGTATTGGCTGCTGTACCCCTCATGTCCCCCCTCATGTAGAATGCATGGTAGTCAGCGGTAGGCCCACATATTTACTCAGAGCTTTGGTTTAGAGGTTCCTGTGAAAAAAACAAGAGAACCTTCCAACAGTCCATTGTATAAGTGTGTGTTTGTCTGTCTCCTAATCAGTAAGTGATGCAAGCCGACTAGTGGTTGAATCATCACATCTTAAACTTAAACTTTTAAACTCTTAAACTTTTCAACTTTTTTAATAAACACATGTATAGGGCTAAGAATTGTGCAGTACAGAATCCTATTTTCAGCACAACATAGGCAATATGATGAAGTTTATTTACTATACAAACATGTGTGAGCAAGAAATGTTCAAAAGAAATAGTACATCATGTGTTTCATGCTTGTTTTCAGTTGTTTTTAAGATAAAAAAAAATACTTATTTTGAGAGTTCTACATGTTTTATGACACATTGGAAAACCCAAATGAAAAGTTTTATATATATATATATATATATATATATATATATATATATATATATATATATATATATATACAGTATATCAATCATATTAATGATAATATAATATACATACTATTTTTCTTTTCCTGAAGTGTGTGGAAATCCCTGCCGGTGTTAACGGGAAGGCTTCAGTCATCTAAATTTTCATTTGGGTTTTCAAATGTGCATATATTTTTTAGCTGATTTTGTACATATATACAGGTTTATTTGTGTCACTTATGTTTAAAGGGTTAACCAGTCTATACATTAAGTACATTTGGCAGACGCCGTTATTCAAATCAACTTATATTTGATTTTAGTACACGTCTCATATTCATACATTTGAGGCTTAAAGGCCCAACAGTGGCAATCTGGTGGTGGGGTTTGAACCTGGGACCTTCCAATCAATAGTCCAAAATATAAAAAACAAGGGATGAAAAACAACAGTAAAATGAAACAACCTTGTAAAGCAGCACTATATGGGATCTAAAAGAACGTACCTAAGTTTAAACACTGTCGATATGTCAAAAGCGCTAAGAGCAGAAGGGTTGCCGAAAATCGGATCAAATGCAGACACAGAAGAACAA
This sequence comes from Clarias fuscus, assembly GCA_030347435.1. Lineage (NCBI taxonomy): Eukaryota > Metazoa > Chordata > Actinopteri > Siluriformes > Clariidae > Clarias > Clarias fuscus. Next base: position 19,789,749 of record CM059226.1, read on the forward strand.
TTTGATGTTTTAATTATTTGAAATAATGATTCAACTATAGGCGGCACGGTGATGTAGTGGTTAGCACTGTCGCCTTGCACCTCCAGGGTCCGTGTTCGATCCCCAGCCAGGCTCGATTCCCCTCTCTGTGTGCATGGAGTTTGCATGTTCTCCCCGTGCTTGGTGGGTTTCCTCGGGTTCTCCGGTTTCCTCCCACAGTCCAAAGACATGTAGGTTAGGCTAATTGGTGTTTCCAAATTGCCCGTAGTGCGTGAATGAGTGAGTGTATGTGTGTGTCTGTGCCCTGCGATGGATTGGCACCCTGTCCAGGGTGTACCCTGCCATGTGCCCTAAGTCTCCTTGGATGGGCTCCAGGCCCCCCGTGTCCCTGAATACATGATTAAGCGGTATAGATGATGAATGAGTGAGTGAGAGTGATTCAACTATATAAAGAATCCAGCATTACATTAATGAATTAGAACAAGCATGTGGTCTGTAACAAACAATCGTCACCTCTTGAACAAACGAAACAAATCCCGCTCATTATGTGCCGCCTGTTCTGACTGTCCCCGGTTCCACTGTGATTCCTTTCATCACGACAGCGCTGATCTAACGGGACACATTAAAGCAACGGCTAAAGAATAGCACGTCTGTTCCGTGCGCTCCGAATCGTTTCTTATTAAGTGTAATCCGTGTGCTGGAACGCGTCGCCACACCACGCCTCACTTTGAGCGCTGCAGTTCCGCCTCTGCCTACTAATAATACACCGGTATGAATTATTCAGGTAGCGGGGAGGTGCTCTTTGCTTTGCTGATATCAATAACAAAAGCAATTAAAGCAGAAAACGCACGAGGACATGCAGGCTATACTGTATCCCTGATCAAGATCTTGGCTTTTCAATTGAATTCCTTTTTCCTCTTTCTGTCTTTCTTCCTCTCATCGTTTCCCCGGGCTGAGTTTCAGGGATGTCAGCCTGCCCTCAAACGTTCCAGGCGGTTCCCTGCCGCCCCCTTTTTCTTGTTATCTGATTAGCTAGAGTGCTAGGACGAACTGCACTCATTCCACCGCTGTCTTCTTTCGTTCATAGCAGCATGCATGCTCTGAATTTTAACATTCTTCTTGCTGCAACCTGACTTAGATTGTTCTCACCTCAAACTGCAGTTACAGCATTTTTTTCTTCTTCGCTTGCTTTCTTTGAAAACTTTCAGCAAAGTTTAATGGAACTAAGTGAAAAGACTATCAACACACAATCCAGTGCACTAAAGGAATCCAAATGCTAGCACGGCTAATGACGAATGATATCAACAGTAGATTTCCATTATGTGTAAGCTACTGTACATTAGCGTTAAAACACACTCTTAAATGCTGATTGACGACATTCCCCTCCAAACAAATACTGTATATATTTCACTCACTCAGTCATCATATATACCACTTTATCCTGAACTCAGGGTCGCTGGGGGCCTGGAGCCTATCCCAGGAAACATAGGACATGAGGCGGGCCGGACAGGGTGCCAATCAGAGGTGGAATGTAACGAATTAATTTGTGTACTTCTACTTTTTTTCTACAATCTGAAAACACTAATTAGTCTCCATTAGTGATGGGTCAGTCATGAATGATTTTTCCTTTTTTGAACGAGTCTTTAACGTGACTCAGAAGAACGAGTTGTCTCGGAGAGCGATTCGTTCGTTTTCTACTGGGCACGCATGCGCAAATCACTGCAACACCTCCGTAGGTTATGTACAGGAAACAGAAATGAGTCGTTACCTTTGAGTCTTTGGTCCGAGTCGATCGATCTTTTGTCACATGACTCCCAGAGATTTTAAGCAGTGTAATAGGTTCAAATGAACGAACGACTCGGACTAAAAGATATGAGAGGGGAGCTGCTCATTCTGTTTATAATATGTCCTTAACTGCATTGTAATATTTTCATTACTGGAACTATAGCCAACATTTGTATATGTAGACGTGTTGGGGGTCTTTTATTGAAAATGTAACATTTTATTTAATTTCTGATCAAAAGAATGAAATGAACTAAATGACTCAAAAAAAGATTCGTTCATTTTGATGAACGAGATTCAAAATTGATTGAAAATTATTCAAACTTCCCATCACTAGTCTTCATGTCTTTGGACTGTGGGAGGAAACCCTTCAGGCATGGGGTGTAAAGAACATGCAAACACACAGACCAAGGCAGGAATCGAACCCTTGACCCTGGAGGTGCGAGGCTACAATACTGACCGTTATGCCACTGTGCTGCCTTTATACAGGTATTAAAGGCATAATTTCAGAATATGTATTGTTGTTCTTGTTGTTGAGACTTTGCATTGAGACTACACGAGGATGGACGTCAAGAAGGCGAGAAGCTGTAGTCCTAATTAGAATACTGCTTTAAATTCATGCACTAATTTGTTTTGTTCACTCATAGCCATGTTAGTGCCTTTAAAAACAAGGCAAGAAGTAAGAAAATAATATAATTTAAATGTTAAAAAATGAAATGCTTCATGCAGAATTTTAATCCCAGACACAGTTTAAACCGTAGGGATCCTGGTGGCCAAATCCAAAGACAATGCCAATCTTTTAACAAGCAGTTGTTGATATTTTGTTAGTGGTACATAGAGTTCTCCAGTTCCAGCTGCGTTTTTGAATACCCGGCCTGTATGTGCCAATTTCTTTGTAAGGCAAGTGCTGTTGGATCTTACAACTCCCCAGAGTCATTTTTAGTCTGCTCACTGTCACCCACTGACTTTCTCCTTGTTAAGGCTTTTCCATAGATTTTGCTGATGTCGGGTCCTCGAGCAAGTTCCTTAACCTTCAACTGCTTGAGCGTGGACACTTAATTTTGAAGTGCTGTTAGATCTTTTCCTATCCATACAGTACGTCACAAATGTTTTAGCCAAGTTGCTGCTACTTATTCTAACATTTCTACAATCCAACATTATTCTCTATGCATCCAGGCTATGAAACCATACAGTAGGTGCAAATATCATCACATGACTGCAGATATAAAAAAAAATGTACGATGATGCTCGTATGACAGACACCTCAAATTATTGAATCACATCGGCACCTTTAAACAAGTTCCCCCTTGTCATTCATTCTTCAATATGTATTACTACTGTAAATGTTAAGCAAATGCATTTGCACAGACCTGAGCTTAGGTTCAAGGAAAGTTCATCTCATAAAATAAAATAATAATGAAAGAAACATGCATAGTGTCTACGCTTTCCTGCATAAAAAAGTGATTCTTTTTTCCTTTGCTTTGAAGTGCCCATGAATCTTACATCCAAATGCTGCACAGTGTGTTGCTACTGTATGTTAAAAAAAAAAAAACCTTAGTGAATGCTCTGAATTCAGTTCCACTCAGTGTGAATAATCTGGAGACTTATAATAATAATTTAGCATGAAGTCGAAACTACATTGCTGATAGGTCTGGTTGTAAATGGTCTGTAACATTTTATACTCGTCGCTCTGGAACCACTAAAACAGATAAAACTATATAAAAGTCAGCAAAAATCTTATTGGATCGTCAAGGCTGACCAGATGACACCAGCTAAAACCATCCTGACCTGCTAGAACCACTCCGACGGTTATTAAACCCCCTTTAGAAGCTTCAAACCTGTCCAGCCCCTGTTCAGTAAAAACCAGCTTGACCAGCTAGAACGAGTCTGAAAGTGGTCCAAAATCCTTCTAAAACCATCAGACTTGAACTGCCTGACCAGCTGAAGATGGTGACTAGCTAAGGCTAGTTCTTTTTCCGAGGCAGTCTGTAACTTGTAACAAACGTAAATTCTGGCCAATCTGCTACATTTGATGTAAAACTGAAATTGGATGGATGGACCTTACAGCACAGTGAATATCCCAGTTAGGAAATTAGGAACATAAATCAGTTAGTAAGCAGGGGTCAAAGCGCAGGGTCAGCCAGGATACAGCGCCCCCTGGAGGGCCTTGCTCAATGGCTCAACGTTGTGGTGCGAGGGCTCTAACCCCTAACCTACCGATCAGTAATCCAGTACACAGTGGTACCTCGGCATACTGTACAAATGCACCTCACAAATTTCCACCTTAAGAACTGAAATTTGCCTACGAATATTTTTGGTGTACAAGCAACCGAACCGAGCCGAACCCAACGCCGGCTAAGTTGCATATAGTGTACGTCTTTTCTAAGTTGTTTCGCGTCAGTATAAAGCCAAGCAAAGTGAGTTTACCTTTTTTTTTTTTTTTTGCATTTTATGCAGATTTTTGTGAAGACATAGTCATGGGTTATGCCATAGCCATTGCCACCAAGGGTTCCGAGAATGGTTGCAAGGACGGTAACAAGAAGAAAATAGAGCCTTTTAAAAATGTATTTGTTTTATTCGCAATATGAAGTTTCGCTTCAAGAACTTGCCGAGAAATCTCTGTGTGTATATGTACAGTCGTGGCCAAAAGTTTTGAGAATGACACAAATATTTGTTTTCACAAAGTTTGCTGCTAAACTGCTTTTAGATCTTTGTTTCAGTTGTTTCTGTGATGTACTGAAATATAATTACAAGCACTTCATACGTTTCAAAGGCTTTTATCGACAATTACATGACATTTATGCAAAGAGTCAGTATTTTGACGTGTTGGCGGTTCTTTTTCAGGACCTCCGCAATTCGACTGGGCTGCTCTCAATCAACTTCTGGGCCAAATCCTGACTGATAGCAACCCATTCTTTCATAATCACTTCTTGGAGTTTGTCAGAATTAGTGGGTTTTTGTTTGTCCACCCGCCTCTTGAGGATTGACCACAAGTTCTCAATAGGATTAAGATCTGGGGAGTTTCCAGGCCATGGACCCAAAATTTCAACGTTTTGGTCCCCGAGCCACTTAGTTATCACTTTTGCCTTATGACACGGTGCTGCATCGTGCTGGAAAATGCATTGTTCTTCACCAAACTGTTGTTGGATTGTTGGAAGAAGTTGCTGTTGGAGGGTGTTTTGGTACCATTCTTTATTCATGGCTGTGTTTTTGGGCAAAATTGTGAGTGAGCCCACTCCCTTGGATGAGAAGCAACCCCACACATGAATGGTCTCAGGATGCTTTACTGTTGGCATGACACAGGACTGATGGTAGCGCTCACCTTTTCTTCTCCGGACAAGCCTTTTTCCAGATGCCCCAAACAATCGGAAAGAGGCTTCATCCGAGAATATGACTTTGCCCCAGTCCTCAGCAGTCCATTCGCTATACTTTTTGCAGAAGATCAATCTGTCCCTGATGTTTTTTTGGAGAGAAGTGGCTTCTTTGCTGCCCTTCTTGACACCAGGCCATCTTCCAAAAGTCTTGGCCTCACTGTGCGTGCAGATGCGCTCACACCTGCCTGCTGCCATTCCTGAGCAAGCTCTGCACTGGTGGCACTCCGATCCCGCAGCTGAATCCTCTTTAGGAGACGATCCTGGCGCTTGCTGGACTTTCTTGGACGCCCTGAAGCCTTCTTAACAAGAATTGAACCTCTTTCCTTGAAGTTCTTGATGATCCTATAAATTGTTGATTTAGGTGCAATCTTAGTAGCCACAATATCCTTGCCTGTGAAGCCATTTTTATGCAACGCAATGATGGCTGCACGCGTTTCTTTGCAGGTCACCATGGTTAACAATGAAAGAACAATGATTTCAAGCATCACCCTCCTTTTAACATGTCAAGTCTGCCATTCTAACCCAATCAGCCTGACATAATGATCTCCAGCCTTGTGCTCGTCAACATTCTCACCTGAGTTAACAAGACGGTTAATGAAATGATCTCAGCAGGTCCTTTAATGACAGCAATGAAATGCAGTGGAAAGTTTTTTTTTTGGCATTAAGTTAATTTTCATGGCAAAGAAGGACTATGCAATTCATCTGATCACTCTTCATAACATTCTGGAGTATATGCAAGTTGCTATTATAAAAACTTAA